>JAWNNP010003200.1:0-26165 GCA_035044805.1 Leucophenga maculata
AAGTTAATATAAAAGTTGTTGTCGTAGCATTGTTTGAATACGTTGTTGTTGTTGTTGCACTGGAAGATCACAAGTTTGTAATAGTATGTGTACTGGTTGCGGGTGGGAAAGTGGTTGGGGAAAAGTTATTAATTTTAAGAGTAGGTGTTGGGCATTGTTCGGACTACTACCAATGATGATAACGATACATTCGAGACGAATGTAAAGTCAGAATGGCCGAATGTGAGTTGGCATTCTGGATAGACGCTACAAAGATCCTAGACAACAGCATATCAGAAGGAGACGGCGATCGAACAACAACAACGACGACGATTGCAGCTACGACGACGTAGAAGATAAGATAACGCCAATTGACTAGACAACAGCAGAATAGAAGGAAGACAACGCAGACACAACAAAAACGACGATTGCAACGATGACGTGCTTTGGGCATAAGCATTGTTTCAGTTGACGCTGAGATTTTGACGACGAATGACGAATGTGTGTGACGGGTCAACCCAATAGTAACCCAATAGTAAATGTTTATACTTGATGTGTTACATTAATCATTTAATTTCATAAACTTATTATTTACTTTATTTTCTTAAAGCATTCAGCACAGCAACGACGACTTTTAAAACCTTTCCGTCTTTTTAACTTTACGCTCCGACGTCTACACAGCAACTCTTCCGTATATCAACTTTACGCTACGACGTCCAACTAACAACTCTACTCTTGATCGTTTCTGTTCTTCGTTTTGTGTGCTATGCTTATCATACTCTACTCTCTCTCTCTGTCTCTCTTTCTTGCTTACTCTCTCTGTAGGCTCTGCTACTACTTACTTTAACCCTCATCCTACATATTCGCATCCCGAATCGGGATGTAACTTAATAGTTCTTTATTTAGTACCAAAAGGAACATATAAATACGTATATATATATATATATATATATATATATATATATATATATATATATATATATATATATATCACCGTCTTCGACTAACACTGCGCGCGAATAGAAGTCATCGGTGATAAGCTCGCTTACTTAATCGAACACACGCTTTTTTTTCGCGTTCTCTTTATCTCACTTTTCTTTTTTTTTTCTTTTTTTTTTCTTTTTTTTAATAATTGTGCAAATATCAACTAAAAATCATAAAAACATAAAATCATGGCCCCGGGGCCACCCGACCGCAGGGAAAACATGTTTTCTCTGCTAAGTGAAAGCCCAAAAAACAAAAAAAGGAGACAATTTCAAAAAACTCCAATTGAATTCCCAGATCTTCCCGAAGTGTCAACACATAACCCAAAATACTTAACTCTTTCCGCCAAAAACAATGAAAAACCCATAACAGAGTACTCATGCTTTGTTGTGCATAGAGCAATTCAGCTTGTCAGTAAGGAAATAATCTCCATATCCACACTACGCGATGAGAGTCTCCTCATGCTTGTCAAAAGCAAAGAGGTGGCCGATAAATTCCTGAAAACCAAGGAGTTACCCGGAATCTGCGAAATTACATGTAAACTACATGAATCGCTGAATAATATTAAAGGCACCATTTACGCACCCTTCCTCAATAACATACCAGACGAAGAGATTGTGGACGAACTTAAATCGCAACACGTTACATCGGTTTATAAATTTAGCAGAATGATTGACGGCAAGCTAAACTCGGGCGTTGCTCTTATAACCTTCGACCTATACACCCTCCCCAGCAAACTTTCCATTTCTTGGAATACAGTGAAGGTACGAGAATATATTCCAAACCCGATGCGCTGCAAATCATGTCAACGGCTGGGTCACACCGCCAAACATTGCACGAATCCAGCAATTTGCGTAAATTGTAACCTTCCACCTCATTCGCCAAATAACTGTTCACGATCACAATGCGTAAACTGTGGAGAGGAACACTCAGCTTCGTCGCCCACATGCACAAAATACCAAGAGCAAAAAGAAATATTAAAGATAAAAACAAGAAGAAAATGCACTATGCGCGAAGCTAGACTTTTGCACAAACAAAATACTCCCGTTATTAATTCTGCCAGTTACTCCTCTGTAACCGCCTCCTCTTCTATCGTTGTCAACGATACAAAAATGATAACTAGCTAAGACATCACTAACATACACAGCACAAAAAAAATTACAGACTAACTAAACACAAAACCAACAAATGCTTACACTCTTTCCTCGATCCCCCCTTTTACTCTCAATAATCCAACTCAAGATAACAAAAACCAAAACGAAAACAACTTCTCACGAAATAATTTTAAGCGAATCGGACGAGTCAATGGGAGAACCTGATTCTTAGTTCAAGTCTGTCCGATGTTTCTCTCTCTTAATACGTACTGCATCTGATTTTATCTCTCAATTTAATGACTCTAAAAATATTGCAATGGAATATGAATGGTTACATAAACAATTATCAAGAACTTATTCTACTAATTAATGAAATAAACCCAGATGTAATATGTATACAAGAGACTCATATGCCTAACAACACTAACAATTTCATCTTTCCAAGACCATTTAATGGTTATTTTAAAAATTCAAATTATAACGTAACTCACAAACAAGGGATTGGTTTCTTAGTCAAGCACCAAATCCCACACAAACACATTCCCATAACATCTAACATTTTATGTGACGCTCTTCAACTAGACTTAAACACAAAAATAACAATAATAAATACTTACATCCCTCCTTGCCAAAACTTTACTGTTAATGACTTATTACTTCCCTTAAGGAATTTCAAAACACCTCTCATTCTCAATGGAGACTTCAATTAATGGAGTACACTATGGGGATCTTCCACAACCAACTCTCGTGGCAAAAGAATTGAAGACCTTGTTGATAAAGCCAACCTTAACCTTCTTAACGATGGTTCAGCTACTCATTTTTCAACTCGTAACACCTTAACCTGTGTTGATTTAACCCTGGTCTCATCTGTAATCTACCACAGGTGCCATTGGGCAATCAATAAATTTCTACATGGTAGTGATCACTATCCGATCGTCATTAACTTCACTACACAATTTAAAACCGAAAAAATCACACTTACTCCTAAATATAAAACAGATTCTGCTAATTGGGATAAATTTAAAAACGAACTACGGAACAATCCCATTAATTTTAATTATTCTAATATCCACCAAGGCGTTGCCATACTAACTAAAGCGATCCACAAAGCAGCAAACACATCAATACCACAAACAAAAGGCATACCTCATAAGAGAAATGTAGCTTGGTGGAATACTGCACTTAACAAACTGCGGGAGGATAAACAAACTTTTTGGTTAAACTTTAAACGCAACATGACACTTAACAACCTTATCGTTTAAAAAAAAAGCAAAAGCCCTATTTAAGAAAGAAGCAAAAGTAGCTAAAAGAAAAGCCCTCTACAACTTTACGTCGAATATATCTCCAATATCCTCCCCAAAAAAAATCTGGGCCGACATAAAGTCTCTTACTGGCACACCCAAAACTCCGCTTAAATGTTTAAAAGTTCATCAAACACTCCTTACATCCTCTAAAGATATAGCCGAATCATTTGGTGAGAAATGGTCTAATTACTCTAATGACCATAACTTCTCCCCAGAATACATTTCAAACAAAACTAGCATATTATCACTAGAATATCATCCAGAACATATTGCACCTTCGGCTAAACATCTAGAATCTGAAATAACCCACATTAAATTCGAAGCCGCACTAAGACAGACGAAAGGTAAAACACCAGGTTTCGATTGTATCTCGTATCCAATGATAAAAAATCTGACGACCGACACCAAACTCAAGCTCATAGAAATTTTTAATGAAATATTTAAACACGGGAAATACCCACATACGTGGACCACTGCAGTGATTATACCCATTCCCAAGCCACATAAATCCCCCCACGAAATAAATAGCTTTAGGCCTATATCCCTTCTATCATGCATGAGCAAGCTATACGAAAAGATTCTAGCGCGACGACTTATGTGGTTTGCAACCAAAAACGAGCTTATTTCACATAATCAATCTGAATTCAAGCGGAAAAACGGAACGATGGATGCAAATACATCATTTCGTGTCGGATGCTCTTTCGTCACGAAATCATGTCACTATTCTAGGGAATGATTTCGAAAAAGCATTCGATCGCGTTGGAATACACGCAGTTCTGCATCAACTTAAGCTCTGGAAGGTTGGACCTAGGGTCTTTAGCTCGGTAAAGGCCTTCATGGCCCACCGATCGTTCAGAGTGCGAGTTAACAACACTTTATCAAAACCATATCCTCTATTTAACGGCATCCCACAAGGTTCCCCTCTATCTGTAATCCTTTTCATTATCGCATTCGACAAACTTAACACTATTGTACTACAACATAAAAACGTGCAGTTGTCTATCTATGCAGACGATGCAGTAATTTATACAAAAATAAAAGATACAAACTCAGTAAAAAATACCTTTTTAAAAGTCCTTCAGGACATACAAATTTGGGGAAACTTGTCGGGTGCCTTATTATCTATTGATAAATGCAAATTATTACATATCTGCCGTAAGCACCATTGCACTGTAAATAACATACTAATCAATAACATTAATATAGAACTTGTAGATAATTTAAGAATTCTTGGAGTAATATTTGACAATAAATTTAACTTTAATCAACACTGTATATCCTTAAGAGCCTTAAGGTCTAACTTAGAATCTCGGTTAAATATCATAAAATTCCTAAGTTCAAAATTCTCAGAAATTCATGTAAATACTCTTATCAACACAACCAGAGCCATGATTCTCTCCAAGTTGGAGTACGGTCTCCCAATTTACGGATGGAGTGCCAATGCTAATATAAAAAAAATTCAAGCCCCCTATCACGCTGCTGTTCGCCGTAGCCTAAACGCATTTCCCACCTCACCGACAAAATGTATTCTCGCGGAAGCCGGACTACCAACGATAGATGAAAGATTGTTTGAAACCACGGCAAAATTAATTCCAAAGCTCTGCACCACCCCGAACCTACGTTAACAGAAATGCTTCACAAATGCAATGAAGGCGAAGCGCTCTTATAGGGTTCTATCCACTATTCGTCGCTGTGCATCATTACAAAAACAACTAAACCTACAGTTGCCTACATTAACAACACGAAAACCCTGCTTACCGCCATGGCTACTGCAAGACAAGTATATTAACTTGAACCTTCATTTACATATTGAACCTTCATTTACATAAAAAAGTAACACTCAAAATAATATATACCGGGAACTATTTTTGGAAGAAAGCCATAAACTAAACACTTGGACCTGGTTATTTACCGATGCAACTAAATCCAACATCGCAACTGCCTTCGCCGTCGTCGACATTAACAACACCATAATTTCAAGTGGCCTTCTTCCTGACTATTATTCCATATTCACCGCCGAGGCTCTAGCCATTCTAAAGGCATGCTCGTTTGCACGCTGCAATACAGGAAAGTACGTAGTATGTTCAGATAGCCTATCAACAATTACCGCCGTAAAAAACACTAAACTGTCATAACGACCTAATTGCTCAAATTCGGAGTATATGTGTCGCAAAAAAGATGCATTCTAGGTCATCGGTGCCTAGTCATCAAGGAATTACAGGAAACGAACTTGCAGATAAAACAGCGAATTCTATAGCACGGTCTCCTTCTATCTATTTCACACCATCTTCGGAAAAAGACTTCCAGCACTACATATCCCAATATGTACAAAAAAAGGGCAGACAACTGGATTAATTTTCACCATCGATATACCAAATTCAATGTAAATGGCCTAGGCGTCATATACCCAACAAATACGCCAAAACGTAAATGGTCAACTTTTATACGCCTACGTATCGGTCACACGAAGCTTACACACGAACATCTGATTGCCAACAAAACTCCTCAAAAATGCGCATGTGGTGATACTCCAACAACCGAACACATCTTAGACCACTGTCCCAACTTGGCGAGAATCAGAGCAAACCACTTTAACCAAACCAATCCTACTGATTGCTTGAAACTAATTAACTCAAAAAATATAAATCTAATTTACTTATTTATAGAACAACTCGGATTAGTCAACCAAATGTAATATTATTAAACTACCTCATAAGATAGGCGTTGAAGGCCGCTGCAGCTAGCACGCTATACTATGTTAGATATAATATTTTATAATGTATCTAATAAATAATAATAATAATAATATATATATATACATATATATATATATATATATATGTTCCTTTTGGTACTAAACAAAGAACTGTTAAGTTACATCCCGATTCGCTTTCGCCTCAAGTCGCCACCTCTAATCGGGATGTAACGAAAGTCGCATTTAGGCAATGCAATGGGAAAATGCTCCCAGAAATGACTGTGCATGAAAAGGTGGAACGTTTGTCTATCGTTATTACAACTTCTGGTAATACCAAAGATAACTGCTTCTTTTAAAGTAGAAATGTCTAACGCACCTTTTAACCTGCGGACTGAATGAGACATTCAAATTGTGGCAGCCTGTTTTGATACAACTGCATCCAATTCGAAAAGATTAAATGGGACAGTCGTTTTGCTTCTTTTAGGGCGCAGCCTGTTATATCTTCCGTGTAGGCATCACATCTTGCGAAATATTTTTGCGTGCTGCATTCGATTCGGTTGCTGGAGTTACATCAGGCACAAATGTTCCCCTCTTTGTACGGTTTAAAGATTCTTGGCACAAGATTGAGCAGGATAAGTTCAAGTTTGGTATGACAAATAGTTATGTAGCTAAAAATTTAAATGATTTCTGCCAAGCTGAATTGATGAGAGACCAAGCGCGTACTGTTTATGTGGAATTATTGAAATAAACCTTACTTTTTTTGGGATTGATTCCTGAGGGACATCATTTTCGATTGCCTGGGCCGATGTATCATGCGCCCTGGATATATCTGGCGATTTACACTTTAAAAATATATTTGTTCCGAGAAGAATTTAAATTGTCCAAACAAGAGGAAAAATATTTGCTCGACCTATCCTTTTTTATTGTGCGCTTTTATGTACAGCTTTGGTTTCGGGCACCCATTGCTGCTGAAGCTTCAAATACCGACTTAAATTTTATATGTGTTATACAAACTACCAAAAAATGGATGAAAAAATTTCAAATTTAAAAAAATCTTCGAATCATTTGTGGTATTTGGCTGATGAAAATATTGCACTTGCGTTATTTGAGAATAACGAAAAATTATGCAGCAATTACTGACATTTGATATTGATAACGTCGACAATTCTTTTAAACGCTTAAAATGTTTTGCCAACGTTTGTTATAAAGCAACTTCGTTACGCCTGACTCTTTTCAATTCAAAATTTCAAGAGCGTTTCTGACCCAAATCCTTCTAAATGGCATGACAATGAAGCTTTTCTGAATGCTGTAAAAGTTATAAAGAAAGTGAAAGTAGGTAATGACACGGCAGAGCGAAGTGTTAAGCCTTTGCAAGATTACAATCAAAAACTGACATATATATGTATATATATATATATATATATATATATATATATATATATATATATATATATATATATATATATATATATATATATATATATATATATATATATATATATATATATATATATATATATATATACTACCTTTACCCGGCACGCTTTGCTGTGCCCAGTAAAAATTATTTTCATCACATAATATATTCTCCTCCTACTCGACTCCAAGCACTTCTCTACTTCTTTCAGCAATATTTAAAACCGAAAAATCAAATAACTTTTTTTATCTTTTAAACTATGAAACTTTATTTCTTGTCTTAACTTGATTACTTCATCCGATCCCATTAACATGTATACCAAATTTCATCCATGTACTTTAAATAGATGCAAAGATATGTTGAATTTTTTTGTATCGCTTGTATAGGGGTGGGTATAGCCCCCTCCGATTTTGACCAAACATAACACGATTACTTTTCCCGATCCCATTAAAATGTGTAATAAATTTCAGTCCTCGTACCTCAGATGGATGCAAAGATATGTTGAATTTTGTTTATCGCTTGTATGGGTGGTGGGGCATAGCCCCTCCGATTTTGACCAAATATAACACGATTACTTTTCCCGATCCCATTCACATGTGTAGTAAATTTCGTCCCCGTACCTCAAATGGATGCATACATATGTTGAATTTTGTTTATCGCTTGTATGGGGGGTGGGGCATAGCCCCCTCCGAATTGGACCAAACATAACACTATTACTTTTCTCGATTCCAATAACATGTGTAATAAATTTCGTCCCCGTACCTCAGATGGATGCAATGATATGTTGAATTTTGTTTATCGCTTGTATGGATGGTGGGGCATAGCCCCCTCCGATTTTGACCAAACATAACACGATTACTTTTCCCGATCCCATTAACATGTGTAATAAATTTCGTCCCCGTACTTCGAATGGATGCAAAGATATGTTGAATTTGGTTTATCGTTTGTATGGGGGGTGGGTTATAGCCCCCTCCGATTTTGACCAAACATAACACGATTACTTTTCACGATCCCATTAAAATGTGTAATAATTTTAGTCCTCGTACCTCAGATGGATGCAAAGATATGTTGAATTTTGTTTATCGCTTGTATGGGTGGTGTGGCATAGCCCCTCCGATTTTGACCAAATATAACACGATTACTTTTCCCGATCCCATTCACATGTGTAGTAAATTTCGACCCCGTACCTCAAATGATGCATGCATCTGTTGAATTTTGTTTATCGCTTGTATGGGGAGTGGGGCATAGCCCCCTCCGAATTGGACCAAACATAACACTATTACTTTTCTCGATTCCAAAAACATGTGTAATAAATTTCGTCCCCGTACCTCAGATGGATGCAATGATATGTTGAATTTTGTTTATCGCTTGTATGGATGGTGGGGCATAGCCCCCTCCGATTTGGACCAAACATAACACGATTACTTTTCCCGATCCCATAACATGTGTAATAAATTTCGTCCCCGTACCTCAGATGGATGCAATGATATGTTGAATTTCGTTTATCGCTTGTATGGGCGGTGGGGCATAGCCCCCTCCGATTTTGACCAAACTTAATACGATTACTTTTCCCGATCCCATGAATTTGTGTAATAAATTTCGTCCCCGTACTTCAAATGGATGCAAAGATATGTTGAATTTTGTTTATCGCTTGTATGGAGGGTGGGGCACAGCCCACTCCGATTTTGACCAAACTTTACTCGAACACTCTCCTGAATGAACTGAAGATCGTCTGTGAATTTCAGCTCAATCGGTTGGATGGTTGTGCTTCCTATAAGGAACATACATAGATAGTTAGATATATACAAGATTCATTTTTATATATATAGATCTTAGAGCTAAAAAGTGCTTACAAAAGAGATGTAATATTTTACAAAAGAACAATTTCTTTAAATTATATTAATATTAGGATTAGAACATGTAATGCAGCAATTTATGCATCCACTACAAACAGCTAATACTTACGGCTGCCCCAATTTTCGCGAGATACCGTAACGTTCACTGTAGGTAGAGTTACATAAAAACCCTTGCACAGCAAATAATTTTACAAAGTAATGACTGGATTAATACTAAGAAAAGATTGGTAAGTCCACTGGTCGTATCCTCTTAAGACTTCTTCTAGTTTTAAGTTCCAGGAAGGGTATATTGTTTAACTCGGTGTTGGAATGAGCCATAATTCTGATGAGATGCATTCTGCTTGCTGCTACTATTTCCTCTTTTATTGTGCGCATGTTGCGGTCTCGGTGTACGTCTGCATTAGAAATAAACCAATAAGCTCCTGTAATTTGTCGAAGTATTTTTGACTGTTGCCGTTAAATAATATCAAAGTTCGATGTTTTTGATGTGTCCCTAAGTAGAAGCTAAAGACAAATCGTTAAGAGCAGAGAGCAGGACTGTGTCGTCTACAAAAGAAGCAATTATTGGAGAGGGCTTATTCGGGTGTGGTATATTTTAAGTATAAAGAACATTTAAGTGGGGTCCTAATACTCTCCCTTGGGGTATTCCAGCATTTATTTGTCTGATTGACGTCTTTGCGTTTTACATAAAAGTTTCTATCTGATATATAACTTGTTAGCATAAGATAAAAATCCTGCGGAAGGAGAGATTATAGTTTGAATAACAATCACTAGTGTGGCACCTTGTCAAATGCCTTCTCGACATCGTGAAAAACTCCTATACAATATTTCTTGTCCAGAAGGTCTGTAGAAATTTTGTTTACTTTTCTATGTTCTTGTTCAATTGTGGAATGGTGTTTTCGGAATCAAAATTGATGGTCAGGTATAACGTAACTATTGATAGGAAGCTGCACTGGAAGTATCTTTGCCAGGCTTAGGAATTGCTATGATTTCTGATACCTTCCAAGTCTTTGGAAAATATTTGATTCTTATTATAGCATTAAATAATATTCGGAGATATAGTAAAGCTCCCTTTTGAAGGTCTTTCAGCAATTGTGGTTCGTCTTAATTTTTTAATTGCCTTCCAAAGTGAGAAATTAAGATTAAGCTTCGTTTTGTCTTCGGGACATCTTGTAGTTCGCTAGATTTTTCGCAGTTTTTGTTTTTCAGTTTGCTTTAGCTACAGCATCATTAAAATATATCACGGAACTTTCTATATCATATGAAGATTTTAATGATATGTCCGATCGTAAATGTATATTCAGAAAGTCTTTATATACTTGCCAATTAGTTTTTGAATTTTAAAGGGTTGGCGTGGGCTTGTTTGTTGCAAGTGTAGTCAGGGATTTAATAATAAAATGATTAATATTTATGTTTTTGATAAAACAAAAGTCAATAAGATCTGGTACTTTGTTTGAGTCTGTTGGCCAGTATGTAGGCTCTCCAGTGGAAAGGTGTTTACAGTTATTTGTTTTAATAGATTGTAGAAGTATTTCACCTTTTTTATTTGTAAGCCGCGAGACCCATGCCCATGCTTTGCGTTAAAATCACCTGCAGCTATAAATCTTGGCCCTAAGGATTTAAAGTAATTGTTGAACTGTGCCAAAGTTATTTTGTGTCTAGGAGGACTACACAAGGCCGAAATAGTCAGGGGACCGTTAAGATCATCTAAATGAATAATAGTAGCTTGAATATAGTCATAGCTATAATTTTCAATTAGAGAACATTTAATTTTATTCTTTATAATTATGGCCGATCCCCCATGACCAGTTTCGTCTGGGCGATTTGTATTGTATAATGTGTATCCTGTGATCCTTAGGAAATGTTTAGATGTGAGCTGAGTTTCTGAGATCAGTGCCAGATGCGTGTTGCATTAGCCCATTTGCATTCCAGAAAATAATTCGTAGATTATCTGAGTCCATGCCTACAAGTTGAGTTTCGGAACTAGGAGTGGACAATATTTAGAATGGCTGACATTTGTTGCATTAGTTGCTTCATCATAGTTTTTAGTTCTTGCATGCCATTATTTTCGTTAATTTGGTCAGTTGGATTGGTTAGTGGTTATTGGAGTGATGGTTGAAGGTTGGTAGTCCACATTTTGGTAGTTTTTTATTAGTATCATATGCAAATGAGCTTCATAGTAGAAAAATTGTTGAAAAGTACTGGAATAAATTGTTTGATTTTATATTGACGATTACCATTGAAGCCCAAGAACACCGACAATACTGCTCTGCTGTCTTCCTAGATGTCAAACAAGCTTTTGATAGGGTGTGGCATAAAGGACTTCTTTATAAAAAAAAAAAATACCTCCCTGCGTCATAATTTTTGATTTTGAAATCCTATTGAAGCAACAGATTTTACCGAGTTGTGGCTAGAGATGAAGCATCTGACATCTACTTTATCAACGCTGGAGTTCCACAGGGTAGTGTGCTAGGTTCTACTCTATATACTCTATACACATCAGACATACCGACTCCCACTGACATAAATACGCTGATCTGTACGTATGCTGATGACATAGCCATTCTTTTAAACGACTCCGATTAGTGGCTGCGCCACTTGCCACGCAAAACTATCTCAACGCATTATTCAATTGGTTCAATAGATGGAACATTCTTATAAATAACGAAAAATCAGCGCATATGACATTTGTAAAAAGAAGAGGCAACTTTCCTGCAGTAAGATTCAACAACCAAATGATACCAGATGTCACAGTTGTCAAGTACCTCGGAATGCATTTAGATAGAGGTCTAACATGGAACAAACACATAACCGCGAAAGTAAAACACTGCAAGCTGAACATTCGAAAATTATAGAATAGACGAAGTCAGCTTAACCTATCGAACAAGTTGCTGCTTTACAAATCGATGATAGTTCCGGTGTGGACATATGGTTTGCAACTTTATGGAACAGCCTATGACAGTCAGCTGAAAAGAATACAGACCATGCAAAACCAAACATTACGAATGATAGCCAAATACCTAGGGATCGTACTAGATCGCAGGCTAACCTTCACTAAACAAGTGACTACGATAAGGACACGCATACGAACTGCGGTGGCCAAGCATTATTGGCTACTCAGCTCGCCCAGCAAACTGCCGCTTGCAAATAAAATGGCAATATACAACCAAATCATAGCACCGATTTGGAGGTATGGGTGCAAAATCTGGGGGCTAACCTGCGACATCCAGATCAGACGAGAACAGGTGGCTCAAAACCGGGCCATAAGGCTTATCACTTGATGTGAGTGGTACATCCGCAACAGTATGCTCCATAGAGACCTGAAATTAGCTACGGTTTTTGACAAATAAATCACCACTCTAGCAGGTACAATAATAGACTGGAGAGCCACAGGAACAGTCTAGCAGTTGGTCTCGCAAGAACACAACCACAGCGAAGGCTTAACAGGCGACAGCCGAGAGATCTGATGCTCTGCTTTCCCAGGCTGAGAGGCATCAGAAATCAAAACCTTATCATTGCATTTATATATATGTGATATTATTACTATTACTGTTATTGTTATATTATTGTTATTGTTACATAATTTGATAAAGCTAAGCCATAGTGGTTAGCCGGTGCGCCCAACAGGGCTGAAAGAACAGAATAAACAAGGTTATAAAGGGGTTATCAGTATACCCCGTATGTCTTCAATAAAAATGATATGTCCGATCGTAAATGTATATTCAGAAAGCCTTTATATACTTGCCAATTAGTTTTTGAATTTTAAAGGGTTGGCGTGGGCTTGTTTGTTGCAAGTGTAGTCAGGGATTTAATAATAAAATGATTAATATTTATGTTTTTGATAAAACAATAGTCAATAAGATCTGGTACTTTGTTTGAGTCTGTTGGCCAGTATGTAGGCTCTCCAGTGGAAAGGTGTTTACAGTTATTTGTTTTAATAGATTGTAGAAGTATTTCACCTTTTTTATTTGTAAGCCGCGAGACCCATGCCCATGCTTTGCGTTAAAATCACCTGCAGCTATAAATCTTGGCCCTAAGGATTTAAAGTAATTGTTGAACTGTGCCAAAGTTATTTTGTGTCTAGGAGGACTATACAAGGCCGAAATAGTCAGGGGACCGTTAAGATCATCTAAATGAATAATAGTAGCTTGAATATAGTCATAGCTATAATTTTCAATTAGAGAACATTTAATTTTATTCTTTATAATTATGGCCGATCCCCCATGACCAGTTTCGTCTGGGCGATTTGTATTGTATAATGTGTATCCTGTGATCCTTAGGAAATGTTTAGATGTGAGCTGAGTTTCTGAGATCAGTGCCAGATGCGTGTTGCATTAGCCCATTTGCATTCCAGAAAATAATTCGTAGATTATCTGAGTCCATGCCTACAAGTTGAGTTTCGGAACTAGGAGTGGACAATATTTAGAATGGCTGACATTTGTTGCATTAGTTGCTTCATCATAGTTTTTAGTTCTTGCATGCCATTATTTTCGTTAATTTGGTCAGTTGGATTGGTTAGTGGTTATTGGAGTGATGGTTGAAGGTTGGTAGTCCACATTTTGGTAGTTTTTTATTAGTATCATATGCAAATGAGCTTCATAGTAGAAAAATTGTTGAAAAGTACTGGAATAAATTGTTTGATTTTATATTGACGATTACCATTGAAGCCCAAGAACACCGACAATACTGCTCTGCTGTCTTCCTAGATGTCAAACAAGCTTTTGATAGGGTGTGGCATAAAGGACTTCTTTATAAAAAAAAAAAATACCTCCCTGCGTCATAATTTTTGATTTTGAAATCCTATTGAAGCAACAGAGCTTACCGAGTTGTGGCTAGAGATGAAGCATCTGACATCTACTTTATCAACGCTGGAGTTCCACAGGGTAGTGTGCTAGGTTCTACTCTATATACTCTATACACATCAGACATACCGACTCCCACTGACATAAATACGCTGATCTGTACGTATGCTGATGACATAGCCATTCTTTTAAACGACTCCGATTAGTGGCTGCGTCACTTGCCACGCAAAACTATCTCAACGCATTATTCAATTGGTTCAATAGATGGAACATTCTTATAAATAACGAAAAATCAGCGCATATGACATTTGTAAAAAGAAGAGGCAACTTTCCTGCAGTAAGATTCAACAACCAAATGATACCAGATGTCACAGTTGTCAAGTACCTCGGAATGCATTTAGATAGAGGTCTAACATGGAACAAACACATAACCGCGAAAGTAAAACACTGCAAGCTGAACATTCGAAAATTATAGAATAGACGAAGTCAGCTTAACCTATCGAACAAGTTGCTGCTTTACAAATCGATGATAGTTCCGGTGTGGACATATGGTTTGCAACTTTATGGAACAGCCTATGACAGTCAGCTGAAAAGAATACAGACCATGCAAAACCAAACATTACGAATGATAGCCAAATACCTAGGGATCGTACTAGATCGCAGGCTAACCTTCACTAAACAAGTGACTACGATAAGGACACGCATACGAACTGCGGTGGCCAAGCATTATTGGCTACTCAGCTCGCCCAGCAAACTGCCGCTTGCAAATAAAATGGCAATATACAACCAAATCATAGCACCGATTTGGAGGTATGGGTGCAAAATCTGGGGGCTAACCTGCGACATCCAGATCAGACGAGAACAGGTGGCTCAAAACCGGGCCATAAGGCTTATCACTTGATGTGAGTGGTACATCCGCAACAGTATGCTCCATAGAGACCCGAAATTAGCTACGGTTTTTGACAAATAAATCACCACTCTAGCAGGTACAATAATAGACTGGAGAGCCACAGGAACAGTCTAGCAGTTGGTCTCGCAAGAACAGAACCACAGCGAAGGCTTAACAGGCGACAGCCGAGAGATCTGATGCTCTGCTTTCCCAGGCTGAGAGGCATCAGAAATCAAAACCTTATCATTGCATTTATATATATGTGATATTATTACTATTACTGTTATTGTTATATTATTGTTATTGTTACATAATTTGATAAAGCTAAGCCATAGTGGTTAGCCGGTGCGCCCAACAGGGCTGAAAGAACAGAATAAACAAGGTTATAAAGGGGTTATCAGTATACCCCGTATGTCTTCAATAAAAAGAAAAAAAACGAATGATAGGTAATATACCATGGTACGTTCGCAACAGTGTCCTACACAGAGATTTTGAATTGAAAACTATAATTGAACAAGTACGCGAGGTTAGCAAAAAATACATTGATCGCCTCCATAATCATCCTAATTGTCTAGCTACCGAGTTTCTTGACAATAGCGCAGTACTGCGACGACTGAAAAGAAGACATCCCCTCGATCTTCCAGAAAGATAACAAGATAACAAACACACGTTACTATTATAACATTCCAGCTCACTGGAGAATTGCATATGGAGAAATTTTTTATTTTTAATGATATCATATTTGTTACGCATTTTAATTAAATTCTTATAATGTAAATGTATACATACTCATGCTAGCCATTGTATATAGCATTCGTCTATTATTTAAAATCATATCATATATTTATTGCGTTTACCGAAGATATAAATAAAATTATTATAATAGAAAAAAATATTGAAGATTACAAATTGAATATGCAGCACCCCTAAATTCGCCAGTTTAATGACAATGATCCCTTACTCGATCAGTACCTAAAGCTTTCTCACAAATATGACAATTATTTAAATTACTATCTTTATCTATTACTGATACTTAGGTATTCTGCGTAAATTTTATGACCTTCTTTTATGTAACAAAATTCTCGCCCATATTTTCGTCTCCCATTTCTAATATGAACTTATCATTTGCTGAATTATAAAAACATTATATATAATAAGCATTTGCAAAGGGTGCGTGCATTTTAGTAGGTATAGTATTGTCATTAAGTTTTTAATTTACCGGCTGTAGCGTACATTCAAAGACTGCGTATATTACAAAGAGTACATATAAACTACGAGTATCATTGGTAAAACTAAGTATGGACTTATCTATCGTAGAAAGCGTTTTAACCAACTTACTGCAATGCTACTTATGGCGTATATGAGTGCTCTCTTTATGTAAGAAGTTCAGACACGTATTGCAGCTCCTGGCAATGTGCTACAAGCTGAGAACGTGTAAGTCTAGTCATAGAAAAAAAGTATCATCATACCCGAACACATTAATGCTTATTTCAGAATTGTTATTTTCAAATACAGCTAAATCCTTTAACTGAGCTTAAAAATTCATGGATGTGAAATGGTGTAGGGTTAGAGATCTTGCGAGAGGATTTGGGTGAGAGTTGAGTTTACATTCGTAGTTCTGCTTGAAACGATCTATTTCAGTTTTCACAGTTGGGATGTTAAGATCATTGTGAATATACCAAGGTGCACCGATGAGAGTTCTAAGTATTTTTGATTGAGCTCTTTATATTATATTCACGTTGCTGGAACTCACATTGTCTCATAATTGTGAGCCGTACGTCCAAATAGGCTTTATTACAGAGTTGTAAAAAAGTAATTTGATTTATAAGCCAGTGTAGGGAGTTGGCTTTTAGCTTTATTTGTGTTTTCTTTACTTCAATATATTTACGATTAGTGAGCCGTCTTTCGAGATGAATGCTGAGATGCATGACGTCTTTGGCCTGTGGGATCACAATGTTGTTTAGAGTCAGCGATGGGCAAGTACCTCTGTTTAAAGTGAATGTGACGTGTTTGCTTTTTTGCTCATTAACTATTATATGCCAGTTAGCTAGCCACTCCTCGAGAAGAATGAGATGGTCTGCTAGTAGTCTAGTTGCTCTTATTGGGCATCGAGATCTACTTAAGATTGCGGTGTCATCAGCAAATGTGGATATTGTGAGTCTGTGATCCGTTGGTATGTCTGATGTGTATAGAACATATAATATAGGACCGAGATCACTGCCCTAGGGTACTCCAGCTTTAATTTCAGACTCCCGTGCTATGTAGTCATTCTGTCGTACTGTGAATGCTCTATTGTTCAGATATGATTCAAGAATTTTGTGTGTATTTTGGGGAAGCAATACATTTATTTTGTTCTTAAGTCCGTCGAGGCTAACGCGATCAAATGCTTGAGCTACATCGAGAAAGATTGCGGAACAGTATTCGCGGAACTCGAACGCTATTCAAATCTCTGAGTTTAATCGGTTTAGATGTTCGATAGTGCTATGGTTTTCACTAAACCCAAATTGGTGAGTGGGAATAACGTTCTGCATGTGTTAGTTGATTTTTATAAGAACCAACTTTTCAAACAGTTTGGATAGGCAGGATAGACACTGCCTGTGTTTTATCCTTTCCGGGTTTCGGAAATAGTCATGCTATTACCGATTTCTTACACTGAATTGGAAAATATCCGCATTTTAAAAACGAGGGTGTCCAATGAACACTCCGACTTCAACTCCGATTACAAGCAGGAATGTACTCCTACTAGCAGTAAAAAAAGAAGGCGCCAAGATTTTCAATTGAATACCGTTCGAGCTGACGGTATTGGACATTTTCCCAAATGGATGAAGAACAGACAACTTTGTCAAAATGATTGTGTTTTCCGCTTTTACACTTTTTGTGAAAAATGTAATATATTTTTGTGCTATAATGACAAAAGAAACTGCTTTACAAGCTTTCACGCTGAATAACATTTTTGTTCTTTGTGTGCATAGAGAGCCATATATGGCTTAAATTTTTTTCGCGAAAATTGTTCTTAATGCATAAAGATCCATATATAACTTAATTTTTTCTACAACTGTACAATCTAAAATCATATTTTTGGAAAATATATATTAAAATTCCCTAAGCGAACATATATTTGCATAATTTAAAATTATATCCATGCTGTAGGTATTGTGATATATATAACAGCTAAGCTGGGAAGCTCCATGATCATTTTTGGGGAAATTAAATTATGACCTGCAATCTTCTTGGAATTGAGCTGGGCTTTTATATCTTTATGAACTTCGTTGGTGTGAGCTCTGAGGGGTTCAGAGTTGTTCGTAGTCGAAAGAAAGGAACGAACAAAAGCTGATGTATCGCCTCTGAGTGAGTTTTTCCTCGAGTTTAACAGCATTGCTTAGCTCACGTGAAGCAATCTTAGAGGTTGGAGAACTAAGACACTGCCATTCCCTTCTTAAACGCCATTTCGTCATAACTAACTGCTCAATATGACTATTTGTTAGACTGTGGTTCATCGAATTGGCGTGGAGTGTTGGAGTGGAGTGTTGAGCTGCAGCAGTGAGAACAGACTTCAGGGCACTGACAGAGTTTTAAATATCGATTTCGTTGCTTATTGCTGGGTTCAGCTCGATATGACAGTTGGTTTTGTGTGTAGTAAGTCTATTGGGATTCTCTCTTGGCAGAGGATTCTCCAGTAAGCTAAAAAGAACTGGAGAATGATCCGATGAGAGATCTGCAAGAGATTCAGCAGATATTAGATAACTTGAGATTCTTCGAATTATTGCAAAATCAATGAGATCTGGTATTTTCATCGTATCTGTAGGCCATTCTGTTGGGGAACAGGGCGAGACATAGTTAAGCTTGCTTTTGGTGTTTATAATGGCTTTGTAGAGCTGCTTTCCTTTGGGGTTTGAAATCCTTGAGCCCCAATGTGTATGTTTGGCATCGTAATCACCTGCGGCTATAAAGCGATCACCTAGAGTGTCGAAGAATTCGAGAAATGGTTATTCAGATACCGTTAACCTTGGAGGGCAATAAATTGCCGATAGTATGAGACTACCCAACTTTGTTTGAACATTTATTGAGGTGGCTTGGAGATAATTAGTTGCACATGCCTGTAGAGAATGGTGTTTAATAGGACTTCTTATGAGTATACCAGTTCTGACGTGGGCTTTGCCATCTGGGTGGTTCGTGGAATAGATCGCAAACGCTGGAATTTTGAAATTATATCTATTCGTAAGATGTGTTTCTGCGAGAACCATAATATGGATGTCTCTTACTTCGAGACAATTTAACAGTTCGTTTTAGTGGCGTCAAACACCATTGGCATTCCAGAGACATATATTTATTTTTAAGCAAGTCATTATTTGCTTTGTGGGCTGCAAGCAACTGAATCAGAGTGTTTTGATTCCGCATCATTTCTAGTATTGTGCTTTGCCTAAATGCCATGATATTCATCGATACCATTGAGTGCTGTCTTAGCATTTTGGGGCATGTTCTGTTGTTGTGGGTTTTGGTCAAAGGGGCCTACTGGCAGATGCAGGCGGTTTTTAAATTTTTTGTAAACGGGACATCCTCTGTAATTAGCCGTGTGATTTCTTCCACAGTTGCTACACTTTTTCGTGTTGGAATCATACTTATTTGCGGTGTATGTAGTGGTATTGTGGAGTTCTCCACAGGCGATGCTGATAGAACGTAGAGTACACTATGTCTTTGTGTGGCCAAACTCCTGACAGTTGGTGCATTGAACCGGGCAATTGCGCTTGTGAGGTTCTTCTACAGAAATTCTGCTGTGCAGCAAGTATTTTAGATTGTAGATTGGGAGTACTTCTTTTTTTTTATGTGGCCTATTTTCAGGTTCCAGCTCTACTTTAAACATGGGCTGCTGAATTATGTTCTTGTTATTTATATTTATTGCTATTTTTGGGTTGAAGCCATTTTCTTTTAGTGCGCTTACCATTACGATTGGAGAAACACTTCGTTCCATGCCACTGAGCACGACTTGAAGTCCTTTAGAGCTTTTGAGTTGGTTTGTATAGAAGTTTATTTTCAAGTCTCTGAAATGCTTTGAAACTAAGCGATAATTTTGTTCGGAGTAAACTTGAATCCTGGTCTCGTATATTGTACCCTTCCTAATAGCTATTACGGTTACAATATGTTTAGAGCTTTGCTCCATTCGAATGTGGTACCCAGCCCAGTGCAGCCGCTGGAATCTTATGCGCTGGACTATGTCAACCTCATCGAATAGCTCGTACAGCTCGCGGTTCATACGGGACCTAAACTCGTCGCCAACTCTAAAAGGACCAAAGATCTTCCTCTCGAAGACTTCCAACGCTGTCTCGTCCGACTCAATCACGGTCCATGCCTCTGCTCCATACAGTAGGACCGGGAGTATCAGCGTCTTGTATATCTTTATTTTCGTCCGTCGAGAGAGGGCTTTACTTCTCATTTGCTTGCTCAGCCAAAAAAACATCTGTTTGCAAGCGTGATTCTTCGCCTGATCTCCAGGCTGACGTTGTTGTTACTGGTTATCTCTGTTCCAAGATAGACGAAGTTTTCTACAACACTGAAGTTGAAATCGAGGAGACACCAATTAATTCCTCTTGTCCTCATTCACCACTAGACCCATGACCCGAGACTGTTTTTCAATCTTCGAGAACGCCTTGTTGACTCGCTGTTCCTTGCTACCGATGATATCGATGTCATCGGCATAAGCTGCTCTTTATGTAAGGGCACTGGCGTAGGATGTATTCCATCAGAAGATGGACAAAATCGCACAACAGAGCATCGCCCTGCCTGAAACCTCTCTTGGTATCAAAGGGGTCGGCGAGGTTTTTCCCCACCCTGACAACGCTTTGTGTGTTAGATAGCGTCGCTATGCAAAGACGAACAATCTTTGCGGGATACCTAGTGCAGACAGGGCGTCGAAGAACTTCGAACGTATCGGCGTGTCGAAAGCGGATTTGTAGTCGACAAATAGGTGGTGAGTTTCTTTGTTGAACTCACGGGTCTTTTCCAAGATTTGGCGTAATGTGAATATTTGGTCACTGGGCGACCTTTTTGGTCTGAAGCCACACTGATAGCATCCTATCAGTGAATCCATATATGGCTTTAGCCTATTACACAATACGCGCGACAGAGTCTTATATCGGATGGAAAGAAGACTTATTCCAAACAGCGGGGTCTCCTTTCTTAAAGATAGGGCAGATAACACTGAGATTCCAGTCATTGAGTATGCGTTCACCTGACTATATCTTGCATAAAAGTTGTTGCATACTCCTAACCAACTCTACGCCGCTGGTCTTAAATAACTCAGCTGGTGGCCCATCAGAGCCTGCGGTTTGTTATTTTTCAGATTTTTAATAAATGAATCGACCTCGTTATAGTCCGGTGGCTCTACAATAGTGCCATCAATAACTGGAGTTTCCGGTGTCATTTCTCTATCGGCGGAATTGTGCCCTTCATCGCCTCCGAGTAGGTTGGAGAAATGACTCCTCCATAATTTTAGTGATTCCTGTTCATCCGTTACCAGATTTCCATTGTCATCCTTACAGAAAGTTACTCCGGGCTTAAAACCTTCAGTCAGACGCTTGACCTTTTGATATAATTTTCGAGCTTCATTTCTGTCACGTAACATCCTCAAACTCCCGCCTTTCTTGCTCATTTTTCTTGCAACTGAAAGAAGTTTCTCCTCTCTCCGTTTCACTCGATATCGCTCTCTAACAGCTCGCGTTGCTCCCGACTGCAGAGTTCTTCTCTGCAGTAGCATTGCGACACTTCTTCACAGGTTTTGTATAACCAATGACATCCTTGGCAGCCCTATCCATGGAGCGGGTGATATGTTTCCACTGTTCACATATATCTCGAGAAGACAAAGAGGATACCCGGAGCAGTCGGGAGAGTGTGTTTGAAATCGCCGGGCATTTTGACATCGTGTTTGGGACAGTGCACGTACAGACGTTCCAAGTGCTCATAGAACTCATCTCTATCATCGTCGTCTTTCTCTTCCATCGTGGCGTGCGTACAAATCAGGCTAATATAAAAATATCTAGCCTTGATGCGTATCGCGGCTAGGCGCTCATCAACAGGTGTGAACCTAGAGACGAGGCCACGTAGTTTCCTACTCACCACGAAACCACATCCAAATTCGTGCTTACTCGCATGGCAGCTGTAGTAGATGTCACAGGATGCTTTTTTAGAGCAAGCCTGTCCTATCCATCGGATTTCATGGATTGCGGTGATGTCAGCCTTGCATCTTTCGAGGACGTCAATCAGCTGGATATTTGCTCCATCCCAATTAAGGGTACGGACATTCATGATCCTTATATCGTTTGCGGGGGTCGTCATCGTAGAATTCCTTCCGAGGCTTCTTTAACGTTTTGATTGGGCGTTTATTTTTTTAATGTGGTGGGTCCCAAGCCCAGCGCTCGAACCTCTCCTCTGAACTGGTGATCAGAAGCTGCCCAGGAGACAAGAATCATTGTTGCTTTCAACAACTTTTCTCACAATATGAACTTGAGCAAACGATGATGTATTGTCGCTTAAAATTGAGAATCTGTTGCGACTAAGTGGCGATTCTGTTTCACTTTGATTGTTTCGTCGATTCAGCTTAGGTTTTTCTACATGTGTGGGCTCAGCTTTCGCTTTATTTGAATGTAGCGATCTAAGCATGTCTATATCGCTGGGGTTTTTGAATTATTCTTTTGCTGCGGGCCGCTTTAAGAATGCGGTAAACTATTATTTTTTATAATTGCAGAAGATAATGAAGCTGTAGTTGTTGTGGCCGTGTTGAGCCGTGAGCTGAGAGCGTAAGATTTTGCTGCGTTGGTATTGTTAATAACATTAATCGCAATACATTTACAATGTTAGTAGGGGGGACTGAAGAGGAAGCCGCAGATTGTAATACTCCGTTAAATTGAGAAATTGTACTCAACGCGGTATCCATGTGGGTTTTGACTTTACCTATTTCGTTGCTTTTGTTTTGGACAGGGAGGGAGGTGGATTGCAATTTTTGTTTGATGGCGTCTTCAGTAGCGTTGAATGTGAAGTACGATTTCTCCCATCTGCTCTTTGCAATGAGAGTCTGCATCCTGGTACAATTATAGGAGGTAGCGGAACTCTCACAATAAATGTAGCTGAGAGCATAAGAGAGAGACGTTCACTTGCATACTGAGTGTAGCTGTTCTTTCTGAGCTGTAGCTATTGTTTAACAGCGGATGGCTGAAGTGGCGTCACTATGTATTATTGCACTACGGTCTGCGTTGCTCTAGCGGAGCGCTTTGCGCGCTTATTTGTTGCTCTTTATTGTTTTCAGTAGCGTTTTTTTTTTCTTATTATTTTCGAATACAAATAAAAACTTTGTTTACACTGAAGTTGTATGTTTTTTTGCACTTGCACAAATTGATTTTAAAGGCTGTTATTGTATCTATTAGCATATATGCTTTCAAAATTAACTGAACCGATTTAATACGGTTCGATGGTTTCAGTTGATGGTGCCCATTTGAAGCAGAACTCACCACTATTTTTAATATTTACAATGGCTTTCTTGAGCTTTAATGATTTTGGTAAAGGTTCTGGGTACATAACCTTTAAGCGGCATGTATTTATTACATTAATTTCCAAAAGTAGAATTTTTAATAGGGTCCACCCATTATGTTGCTGATGAATATCCATCTGGAGCATATAGTGGCCGATTGTAGGGTAAATAATTCCTCTATATTAGTAGCAACTGTTATTATGCTCATCTCTGTTTGATGAGATTTATCTACTGTAATTATTTCCTCATCATTAATAATAAGAAAGGGCGTCCCTTTTTTTCAACACTTAAAAATTTTTCAAAAATTAAGAAAACAATTGTTTTTCTGCACTAGTTAAGGTACGATTTACGAGACTATGGATAAAGCTAGAGCCCACTACCGCCACTACTGCTTATAGTAATGATAGTTAAACTCAATATTTATAAAATTTATGTTTTATATGGAGCAAAAAAATAATAAAAATTCTTAAAGAAAAAATAACTTGTTTCAAAGTTTTTTAAGTCCATCTTAGACTCCATTTGAGGATTTTTGGAACGTCTTTCTAAAGTCTCTGATGTTACATCATCTCGATTCTGCGCCATTTCTTGTCGTGAGACATACGTTAACAACTGGACACATCGTTCGGTTCCCTGAATGTGCATTGGAATTCAAGTATTTCAGCAGAATTTATTTATTCCAAGTGTTCGATTCTTGTAGGAAATGGTGGTTCAAATAAGATGTTCTCATTATCAAAGTTTATAATTTATGCAATTGAAATTAATGCGATTCTTATTATAAGTTTAGTTGGGTCATATAATTTCTCGAAATAATAAATAATTTTATTAATAGCTTTTTCGCGAAAAGCATAGCTTACAGAATATTTTCTGTCAAAGCGAAATTATTGCATCGTATCTCTTAGAGAAAGGTCCCCATTTGTTGAAACTCTAGATACATTTTAACCTATCTATGTTATTTGTTGAGGAATGCATTTAGCTTTTTTATAATGCTCTTTTTATTAGCAGCCACTGATATTTGCGATCTGCTTTGTTTAAAAACTTGACGCAGACAACATTATAAGTCTATCAATTTCCGAACTGGTGAAGTCAATTGACATCGCTGATAATGCCATAACTTTATATTATTTATTTTCAAACGTTTTTTTAATCGAAATAACCACGTTTCTTTTTTTTTAAAGTCAAATACTAAGAAAACCAAATGTATTACTGCAATTCGATGGTTTTCAATGGCGTAGAGAGCTATTTTCAAGACTAAGATTGATGCTCTTGATCGCCCCTTATCTACCCCACTATTGTTGGTTATCAATTTTTAAAGGAAACTTATTATCAATAAAAGAAACTGTTGTAAGAGGAATGGAAACCTTCACAAAAGCTTTGTCATTATTTCTCTTTCTAAAGCTTGCGTAATTAATGTTTGAAAAACACAAAAAATTTTTATGAATCAAATTAAATTTATGAGTGCTAAGCGACGCCCTTTCTCATGACGCGCCTTCTTTTGTTTTATTTTCAAAATTTTCTTTGGAGTTATAAAGATATATATTTCAAATTTCAGACCTAAGCCTCACTACTATAAAATTCTACAGACTTTTGGCTCCCACTTTCTTAAATAAGCTTAGACATGGCTTACGTTATGTGTTTATGTTTAGTGGTCAAACTGTGACCGAGTTGCACCGCGAACGTATATAAATAAGCAAGTAAAAAATTTCAAAATTAGAGCTACTTCAAAATGGTCCCGATACATTTCATTACATATCTAAAAAAAAATTACATTAAGGACCGGTTGCATTACGAGAAATATAGCAACAAACATATCTTGGAACAAATACAAGGTCGAAGTAGATGTGTAGAACAAGACATCGATGACTTTTTGGTAAAGGAACATTTCGATGCCAATCCACCAACCTCTGGAGATGTGCAGGCGCTTGTAGCTCAACATCGAGAAATTGATTTTGAATAAAGCTTAAAACATCTAGATAAAAGAGAAATCAAATATTGAGGAAATTGATGAATTCCTGGAGGAGTTTACGGAGACAATTTTTCATAATCACTCTGATTTTATTGCGCAATCTCGAGAGTATTTCTTGAGACTTGGTTGCTTCAACAACGATACCACTGTTCAGCTAGAGTGAGGTGAGAAGCATTTGTCAATTTGCTGCTGCTCCTTGTCTTATCTGCTGTCATCCTACTAAAATTATAAATGCGAAAGTTTGTCTGTATGTATGGATGTATGTATGGATGTATGTATGTATGTATGTATGTTCCTCTCTTATCTGGAATCTCAGTGTTCTCAGTCCAACCTTTAAGAAAGGAGACCCCGCTGTTTGCGCCAACTACCGCGGAATAAGTCTCATTTCCATTGGAAATAAGATTCTGTGGCGCGTATTGTGTAATATATTGAAGCCATATAACGACAGACCAAAAAGGTCGACCAGTGACCAACGATTCACATTACGCCAAATCTTGGAAAAGATTCGTAAGTTTAACAAAGACACTCAACACCTATTTGTAGATTACAAAGCCGCTTTCGACACGCTGATACGATCGAAGTTCTTCAGACACCCTGTCTGCACTAGGTTTCCTGGCAAAGATTGTTCGTCTTTGCATGACGACACTATCTAACACACAAAGCA
>JAWNNP010003202.1:0-67954 GCA_035044805.1 Leucophenga maculata
GATTTGTATGGGCCCAAAAAAAAATGAAAAATGGTACCCAATTTTTATAAACTATAGTCCATTCTAAGATGTTTTCACCAAGAAACCATAGTTCTAAAATCAATTCCTGGTCCCCTCTTTTTGAGTTGAAAATATATTATTTTGAAATTTTATTTTATTAGTGTTTTTTGTCCGATCCTGACAAAATTGGTATCAAAACTCTTGTTAGGACCAGAGCCTTTAAAAATTCTATAGAATCAAAGGACCAACTGTCCTTAAAACATAATTTTCCTCCTTGCAAGACCAATTTTATGAATCGCTTCTGTGAAGATAGATAAAAAAAATCATTAAAATCAACGCTATTTAATGCGGCACCGAAAATGGTATTTTACGACGATTCGAATTATGGCTGGGTAGACCGTTGCATTGGTTTGTTTGTCTGTTTAATTTTAATGAAATACCGTTTCGTCATTTGTTCACTGCATTGGACAAGTCATCTACGAGTGGACTACGAACTGCTAGTGGAAACATAATGAAATTAATTGAAAACTGTGAACAACTTCAAGTAAATCAGCAGTTATTTTTCAGTTCATAATGTCATAGTCTTTTTATAGGTTGTACCTGATATCCTATCTATTTCGTTGGAAAATATTCCTCCACCATTACAACCTGAAGTCGAGCAAGCTCTTTCAACAGACGCAAAATATTTGTACCGTATAGCAAAAGCAGTTTCAGATGGTTTCTGCTCAGAAGACTTGGGCAGTTTGAAACCAGGAAAAGTTTGTCACTCACGATGGGTAATTAAATCAAGCCGTGTTTTACGAGTTTTCGTGACTACAAATTCACCGTCAGAAAATTTGGAAACTTTGGCAACTTACGTTATGAAAGTTTACGTTCCAATGTACTTCAATGTAAAGTTCTACAGCTCTGTTGCATATGGAAGTGCACTTATTTACAAATTTATAAGGACGATAAAATATTTACCAACAAATCTTCGGGAAATTGTTTATACTGTTGTCAGCAACAATTCATATTTTGCTCATCCGGAAAGTGTTTTATTGACAATGTTTTTTGATGATAGAAGATCTATCCGTGAGAGAGCCATAAAAAAAATTCTGCGTTATCGTGAGAAGCTGTATGACCCAACAAAATTAAGAGCTTATAAAAAACATGCTATAAATTTTGATTG
Source organism: Leucophenga maculata (assembly GCA_035044805.1). NCBI lineage: Eukaryota > Metazoa > Arthropoda > Insecta > Diptera > Drosophilidae > Leucophenga > Leucophenga maculata. Next base: position 1,169 of record JAWNNP010003202.1, read on the forward strand.
TACGGAATATTATAACTTGGTAAACCTAGATGATGACAATATTTTATACGAACCCCCATTTACTGCTAACATTCCGTACGAACATTTGTTAAAGTACATTGAGCTTGACGATCCACCACTGCCTGTTCCAGAAATTCCTTCCCATATTCAAGGTACTGAACGATGTGTTCAACTGCTTAACTAAATTTTCACAACACGTAACAGAAAAGTCTCGAGAGGATGTTATGGCAGTTGCTATCGAGAGTCGCACGAAAATACCAAGAATTGACAGCAAAAAAGACTTTCTTAATTAGAACATGTTAAGAAAACATATGTTGTGCATAATATAAAAAGTGTTTTTAATTCCACATCCATATTTTGAACATTTCTTTAATAAAATATCTGTCTTCACAGAATCAATTCATAAAATTGGTCTTGCATAGGACGATTAATATTATGTTTTAACGATTTCACAGAAGCGATTCATAAAATTGATCTTGCAATGACGAATAGTTCTGGTCCTTTAAGGACAAGAGTTTTGATACCAATTTTGTCAGGATCGGACAAAAAACACTAAAGATATTGTAATAAAATAAAATTTCAAAATAATAAATTTTCAACTCAAAAAGCGCGGACCAGGAATTGATTTTAGAACTATGGTTTCTTGGTGAAAACATCTTAGAATTGACTATAGTTTATAAAAATTGGGTACTATTTTTCATTTTTTTGGGCCCATACAAATCGATGCTCCCTTATATACATATATGTATATATATATATATATATATATATATATATATATATATATATATATATATATATATATATATATATGGATATATATATATATATATATATAAATATATATATATGGATATATATATATATAAATATATATATATGGATATATGTATATATATATATATACATATGTATATATATATATATAAATGGGCCAAACAAAATTTAAAATGTTACCCAATTTTTTAATCTACAGTCAATTCTAAGATGTTTTCACCAAGAAACCATAGTTCCAAAACGAATTCCTTGTCCGCGCTTTTTCAGTTGAAAAATTTATTATTTTGAAATTTAATTTTTTTACAATATCTTTGGTGTTTTTAGTCCGATCCTTTTAAAACTTTTAAAACTTCAAACGACCAATTGTTCTTAAAACAGAATTTTCGTCCTTGCAAGATAAACTATTAAAAACAAATTTTTTAACTGACCACCTCAAAACATAAATGCACTAAAAGCTTTCATGAAAAAGCGAAAAAAACCCTAATTACAGATATAATATGTCAATATATAAATTGTTGTCAAAACTTGTTTAAATAAATAAATAAAATATTATATGTGCAACTTACTGATCTGTTTGAAGTCGGTGCCATGTGAAATAGGTAGAATGTAGATATGTTAAGTCTGTTCGAATGATATTGAACTTTTGATGATTATATAGTTGTTTATAGATTTTATAATTGGACTATTATAGTTTTTTTCAAGATCAAAGAATTTCCAAGATCATATGTAACGGATTTGCATTTTTTTGTGAGGGATGTGGTTGTTGATAGGTCCGACTGTGCCTGTGCAGTTATTTGAATTGATGTTATCCTTGCTGTTTTCGCGCTTACGAATTTTGTTAGTGATTTAAATGATGAATAATCAAATTGTGCGCCTTGGTCTGTAGTTATCGTTCTTGGTGTACCAAACCGTGCTATCCATTGATCTACGGTCAATTCTAATGTGTTTTCACTAAGAAACCATAGGTCCACGCTTTTTTAGTAAATTTTATTTTATTACAATATCTTTAGTGTTTTTATCCCAATCCTAATCCTGACAAAACTGGTATCAACACTCTTGTTAGGACCAGGACTTTTCCAAATTCTATTGAATCAAAGGACCAATTGTTCTTAAAACATAATTTTCGTCCTTGCAAGACCAATTTTATGAATCGGTTCTGTGAAGATAGATCAACGCAATTTATTGCCCAAAAGACATTTTGATTGTCCTTGAAAAATGTATGTTTTTAACGAAATGTTCAAAATATGGAAGCGGAATTAAAAACATTTTTTTATAGACCCAACATTTAGACCTACCCCATCTGAATCCGAGTTTCACACGTTAACTGCAGAGCTTATATATAAAAAAAGGTATGCAACCTTCAATTATGCCATGATGTGCGAAAGATTCGGCATTTCCGACAGAGTTGCTTCGTGTTGGCAACGGCTCTTTTCAGAGACATTGGTTTCAAAGATGATCATGGCGACTTCATAATCATGGATAAGTCTAAAGTTGCCCGAAAAAAATGAAGTGTAGAGATTCTGTGCGTCGAAATAAATCCAATGATTACAATATACAAGCATTCTCTTATGATGGAAGAAAGAATAATTCAATTGTAGTGCAGAAAATAAATGAAAAACATCATCCCAAAATGGCAAAAGAATCTCATTTAGAAGTTCTTCCAGAACCAAAAAGTAAATTGCTGGGCTATTTAAAAGTTGACGCTAAAGTAGCTTTCAGGGAAATATTAGAGTTCTTAAATAACAAAAATATTTCTCTTGCTAACCCAATTGGCATTTGGCGATGGAGAAGTTACCAAAACTGGCACCGAAAATGGTTTTTTACGAAGATTCGAATTATCGCTGGGTAGACAGTTGTTCATTTGTTTGCTACATTTCAATGAAATACCGTTTCGTATCTATATGTCTAGATCTTCTATTGGGTATGTTGATTTGCTGTGGTACCGTACGATTATGACGTTGCACATATGCGCACTGACAATCATTCCATTGTTTTGAACTTTCCATTCAATCTCTTCTGATCACCGGCCAAATGTTTTCAAACATTACTTAAATTGTAGATTTTGCAAAGTTTACTTCCTGTAAATCTATATGTGCGTTCTGCAGCCGGTTGTGCTGTTGTAATGGTACGATGAACAGCGTATGCAGTTTCGTGTAAAGCATGTGGTTGTTGAGGAACTGTGACTGCGCTACACTATATGAATAGTGTTTTGTACCCGTCGTTTAAATTACGACCACTCAGACCTGTTGGAGGGTTTTTTTTTTGGTTCTAAGCCCTCTCACATTTTGATAATGAATAAGGAAAGAAAGCAGAAGTACCAGACTATTAAAGTTCATTTTGTGAACAGAACTACCATCAGCTCAAAAACCAGGAGAAAGAACAGTTTCATAAAGTGAAACAGGAACTATCACATTAAAAGACGTAATAGAAAGTTGATAGTTAAAGTTACATTTTGAAACCGAAATGTTGGGTGAGTAGCCCATTTTTGAATTTATAAAAGTCTTAATGTCATCTTCGGTGTTAGCTAAAGCAAGGCGCGAATTAAACTGATTTTATCGAAAACAACAACAGTAACCCCACTGGGACTTACAGCAATTGAAACATTCGGACCATCACTTAATGTAGGCTGTTCAACCACAATTTCCATAGTTGCAGATTGCTTTATAGATCAAGTTTTACTCGTCGCAACGATAAGGTTAGCTAAAAAATTTCACATGTCGTTAGCTCCTAGCTCAACTAAGGCATGCTCCAAAACTGCCGGAGATGTAGCAAAACCCGGAGTACTGACCTATTTACCTATATGGCCTTCAACCGTCGTTCAGTCATTGCCGCATTCAAGAAGGCGAGCCAGCTTCTGCAATCTTGTGTGCGCTGGCGCCAGTTGTTTTGAATGCCAAATATGGAGTGATCTCTCCAAAAATGTGTCAATCCAACGCGTGCCTGGTCATCCTCTATTGCATCGTTCACCAATCAAGTTCAAGGCCCCCAACCGTGTTGGAGCTCTTTAATCCATTCAAATTAGATGACCAGCCCAGTGCTGGACGTACGGGACCAACCCCCATCGCCGACTCTAATAGCACCAAAAATCTTGCGGAGAATTTTCCTCTCCGCTGTTTCATCTGATTCAATCACGGTCCATGCCTTAGCGCCATACAATTGGACCGCGAGTATCAGCGCCTTATAGATCTTTATTTTCGTCTTTCGAGAGATGTATTTACTTCTAATTTGCTTGCTCAGCCCAACAAAGCACCTATTTGCCAGCGTGATTCTTCGTCTGATCTCCAGGCTGACCTTGTTGTTGATGGTTATTTCGGATTCAAGATAGACGAGGTTTTCTACAACATTCAAGTAGAAATTCTCCACCATCACTTACCGTCCAAGACGCGATGACGGTGTGCGAGAAGACACCAAGTACTTCGTCTTGTCCTCATTCACCGCTTGACCCATGAGCCGAGACTGTTTTTCAATCTTTGAGAACGCCTTGCTGACTCGAAGAAATTTTTTAATAACGTCATCGAAGCCACAATTTTGAAAGGGAATTACAAAGGCGACAACGTTTTGATTTCACTGTGCAATGAATTCGAACGACGTGCCATTCGACTTTAAACGGTTATAATTCCCAGTTTCCGGCTTGCATTTGCTGTTAAGTATTTGTGGCATCAATGTTAAAAATCCACGTTTTTCACATGGTCTATTCCTGTGTCGCCCTATGCTCCAACTAGAAGTAATACTTTAAGCTACTTTGGAATCTTATAAGAGTTAAAATATTAAGAAATTAAAAAAAAAAAATGATCCTGTGTCGGAACACTATCAATATTATTATCTAACAATGTTATCAAAAAGCAATTCAATAAACACTGCTTTTTAAATAATTTTTATTACTTTTCGAATTAAATTATCATACCTTAGACGGGAGAAGTAATCATGTTCATATAAGTCGATATCGGAGAGCCCTATGCCCGCCCCCAACGCACATAAGCAATATAACAAATTCAACATATCTTTGTATCTATTTGTGGTACATGGATGAAATTTGGAATATATGTTAATGTGAATGAGAGAATTAATCCCATTTAGGGTACTAGGATGAAAAAAAGGGGGATGGGTTTGGCTGTATTTAAGTAATATCCACTTCTAACATACTGTGTAATGAGGTTGCACTTACTCTATTGAGAAAAGGTAATGACGAAGAAAACGGACACAGCGCACAACAATAACGTAATGACATACAACGGCGCAGAGCAACCACAACGTATTGGTAATAAGGATGATATCGACAACGTCAGCAACGGCACAATTTACGACGGTGAAAACTACAACCGCAACGGCTCTAACTTTAAAGGCGTTAAGGACTTAGATTAAAATGACAACGGCAGTAAAAGTTCAAATGAAAATGGCAGGCAATGATTATAATGACACCCGCGGACAACGTTCAAATGACAACATGGAATGAATTTCTATGAAATACAACGTTAACAAAACGATGTGTTTACCAAACATTTTATGCAAAAAGAGCGACAAATAATAGTGTAAAAGATGGATCTTCTACGACATGAAAAAGTATAACTGAAAAAGTACTACTACGTAAAGATTACTAAGAAAAAAACAACCACATACTGTTGGAAACTAACTAGATATTTGCTACAAAGAAAACAAAAATGAGGAACTGTCCTGTACTATAAACGAATTTTTGACATAATAGTGGAGGAGAAAATTTAAAAACCTAGATTATGGTTTTTTTACCATTGATCCAGTGTGATTATTATAAATAAGTTTAGATTCCAAGACGCGATGATGGTGTGCGAGAAGACACCAAGTACTTCGTCTTGTCCTCATTCACCGCTTGACCCATGAGCCGAGACTGTTTTTCAATCTTTGAGAACGCCTTGCTGACTCGAAGAAATTTTTTAATAACGTCATCGAAGCCACAATTTTGAAAGGGAATTACAAAGGCGACAACGTTTTGATTTCACTGTGCAATGAATTCGAACGACGTGCCATTCGACTTTAAACGGTTATAATTCCCAGTTTCCGGCTTGCATTTGCTGTTAAGTATTTGTGGCATCAATATTAAAAATCCACGTTTTTCACATGGTCTATTCCTGTGTCGCCCTATGCTCCAACTAGAAGTAATACTTTAAGCTACTTTGGAATCTTATAAGAGTTAAAATATTAAGAAATTAAAAAAAAAAAATGATCCTGTGTCGGAACACTATCAATATTATTATCTAACAATGTTATCAAAAAGCAATTCAATAAACACTGCTTTTTAAATAATTTTTATTACTTTTCGAATTAAATTATCATACCTTAGACGGGAGAAGTAATCATGTTCATATAAGTCGATATCGGAGAGCCCTATGCCCGCCCCCAACGCACATAAGCAATATAACAAATTCAACATATCTTTGTATCTATTTGTGGTACATGGATGAAATTTGGAATATATGTTAATGTGAATGAGAGAATTAATCCCATTTAGGGTACTAGGATGAAAAAAAGGGGGATGGGTTTGGCTGTATTTAAGTAATATCCACTTCTAACATACTGTGTAATGAGGTTGCACTTACTCTATTGAGAAAAGGTAATGACGAAGAAAACGGACACAGCGCACAACAATAACGTAATGACATACAACGGCGCAGAGCAACCACAACGTATTGGTAATAAGGATGATATCGACAACGTCAGCAACGGCACAATTTACGACGGTGAAAACTACAACCGCAACGGCTCTAACTTTAAAGGCGTTAAGGACTTAGATTAAAATGACAACGGCAGTAAAAGTTCAAATGAAAATGGCAGGCAATGATTATAATGACACCCGCGGACAACGTTCAAATGACAACATGGAATGAATTTCTATGAAATACAACGTTAACAAAACGATGTGTTTACCAAACATTTTATGCAAAAAGAGCGACAAATAATAGTGTAATAGATGGATCTTCTACGACATGAAAAAGTATAACTGAAAAAGTACTACTACGTAAAGATTACTAAGAAAAAAACAACCACATACTGTTGGAAACTAACTAGATATTTGCTACAAAGAAAACAAAAATGAGGAACTGTCCTGTACTATAAACGAATTTTTGACATAATAGTGGAGGAGAAAATTTAAAAACCTAGATTATGGTTTTTTTTACCATTGATCCAGTGTGATTATTATAAATAAGTTTAGATTCCATAAGGATACCCAAATTATAATAGCAAAACTCTTCCGAGGTTACAATGAAAGGATTTCTATTATGAAATGTCATATATTTACATTTTAAATAATACAAGCTTAGATAATTAAGACTAAACACTATCGAAAGCTGTACTGAAGTCTGTGTATATGCATAAGTGATCCTATTGATAAATATGTCAAAACATCAACTAAAACGAGAAGTCTATTAGAACTGTTGCGAACATTGTTATACAGTAGAGGTGGAGAACAATCGATGGCACTATCGGCACTATCGAGGGTTGGTCACTATCGAGGCACAATCGATTGCAGATTCGATAGTGGTCGATAGTGAAGTTCAGACTCTGAAAAGGATTTTGTACGTAATTAGGAAAGCAATAAAAGAAAGAATAAAATCTCACAAGTTCGGAAGTATTTTAAACGGTCCGACAATAAAAAGTTTGCAAAATACGTATAGTCTGCGGCAAAGAATATAAAACAAGCAGAAATACGTCGAATTTATATGACCATTTGAAACGGTTTCATCCTGGCTTGGAAGTTAATAAACCAGACTCTAGCACTCCAGCTGTCGCTGTAGATACTGACAATATTAACTCTACAAGCAGCAGCTGTAGATCGAGTATGCATTCAGTGGCTTCTTACTTCAAGAGAGAAAAACGAAATAGACAAAGCTTTAGCTGAGATGATTGCTAAGGATGTACAGCCATATAATATAGTGGAAAATGAAGGATTTGTCAAATACACTCAGGTATTGGATCCCAGATACAAACTGCCAAGTAAGACACATTTGAGAGATGTGCTGATGCTTATTTTATTCATTTCATTTATTCGGACATTTCAATCACATGTGACTTGTGGACATCAAGTGCCAACGCCAGTTTTTTGACTGTGATAGGTCATTTTGTTTATGATTACGATTTGAAAACAGCATCTTTAGCTACAAAAAAACTTTTAAATACAACTAATCACAGTGCGCAAAATATTGCAGATACATTGGAAGATATATTAATTCATTGGAACATCCTCAATAAAACGGTGTACATTGGGACAGATTATGCCAGCATGTTAAAAAAAATGTTAAAAATGCTCAAAGCACGTTAAAAATTCGCAATCTGCCATGCTTTGCGCATACGCTAAATCTGGTGGTGCAAGATGCTTTGAAATTTGATGACGAATTACTTAAAGATTTGTTTACTAAGTGTAAAACAATAGTTCGTTTTTTAAAAAAAAAAAAAAGGGCCATAGCGAATGAAAAATTAAAATTGGCTCAAGAAGACTCCGCGTATACTTTATTATAAAAAACGCCTACTAGATGGAATAGTTAGAATTTCATGATTGAGCGCATTTTAAAAACCCACGATGCCATTGCCAAAGTTTAATTAGCAACAACCAATGCACCGCTACCATTTACTGATGAGGTAATACTTACACTAAAAGATATCGAGAAAATATTGGCTTTCTTCCAGCAAGCAAGTGAGAAAATTTGTGGTGGAAAGTATGTGACCATATCGCTTATTATACCTATGGCATATGGACTATACAAAAAAAGTGTTGTACCATTGCTACAAACTTTGTAAGGAAAAAAGATGCAAAGCATTCTTTTGGAGTCCATAAAAAAACGTCTATCCATTTACGAGCAAAGGACCGTCTGCAGGATGGCTACGATATTGGATCCGCGTTTCAAAAAGAATGAATTTCAATACAGTTCGAATGCTGAACAAGCATCGACATTTTTTGAAAACGAGTTAGCAAATTTGTCTAGCAAAGAATCTCCAATTGATCTCTACGTGGCAACGGAGACTAATGCACAGGACACACTTTTTGATTTTTTGGGTGAGCCGGAAACGCACGAGTAGATGCAATTATAGTCAAAAGGCAGTATCTGGAGAGGACAATAGTCACACAGGATATGGACCCCCTAATATGGATTAAGGTAAGCCTAAAAAACGAGTTATCAATTCTATATAACTATATATATTACTTTTTATTCCAGGTGAATGAAACTGACTTCCCTTCGCTCCAAAAACTTTTTTGCAAATACTTATGCATTCCTGCAACGTCCGTAGAATCTAAACGAGTTTTCAGCAAGGCGGGCCAAATCGTTTCTGAGCGGCGAACCAGGCTTAAGGAGGAGAATGTTAATATACTTTTATTTGTGAATTCAAATTTTTGGGTAAATAAATAAATAAACCATAATTTTCTTGTTTACAAAAAAAAAAAATTTTTGTGTGGGACTATATTATCGACTATTATCGCTATCTTTTCTGATAGCCAGGCGGCTATCAAAGCAGTAAGTTCGCCTGTTATTAAATCCAAACTGGTCTTGGAATGTGTAGGTAAATTAAATAACCTGGGAAGATTCAACAAGATCACTCTATACTGGGTACCCGGACATGCGGGCATACCAGGAAACGAGCAAGCAGATGACTTGGCTAGAAGAGGGGCAGCGTCCCCCTTCATAGGCCCAGAACCCTTCTGCGGGCTCGGACCAGGAACAATGAGGATCCTGGCAAAAGAGGAAGAAAAGAAAGCAAGAGACTTTTTCTGGGATAAGTGTGAAGGATTAAGACAGAGCAAAAATCTGTTAGGACCTTACAACAACAAAAGATCGGAAATTTGCAACGGTCTTAAAAGAAATGACTTAAGAATGGTTTCAGGCTTCCTGACTGGACACTGTAAACTTAGGAGACACCTATGCAAAATCGGAGTCGAAAGTGACAGCACTTGTAGATTCTGTCTGGAGGACGACGAAACTCCGGAGCATATTTTGGGAGACTGTCCAGCTCTGACCCAAACCAGACACATGTATCTTGGGAACTACCAAATGACCGGAGGGGCGTTGCATTCACTCAATCCTAAAAACCTATTGGCCTTTTTCAGGGCAGTAGGGCTGGATGAGTTGCTGTAAGTCAACAACTGTAAGGGCACAATAGGCCTGTAAAGGTCGCAGTGCGTACTACCCACTAATAATAATAATAATAAATATTATCGACGACTATCGATGGTACTATCGACCACTATCGAGGGTTCAAAAATTACTATCGTCGAATATCGAAATTCGTTCATAAGGATTATTAACAACTAAAATAATGAAAATGATAATGTGTGTTTCATGTACACCAAAATATGTTTGCTCTCACTTTAGCAAAAGAGCATGCACGTTGCATTAGGGTTGTCATATGTTTCAACACTCCTTCTTAACGATCATGTCCACTTTTACAAAAAAATTAAAGTTACATTCAAAAATTTCAATCAAAAGTTACAACAAGTTCATTTGACTAACAAATTTATGATGTTTAACCCTTGATAAATTCTTGGTCAAAACGTCAGCTGTCATCTCTTCAGTTGGACAATGCTGCAGCTCTATCTCCTTGTTTTTGACTGCTTCGCGTATCGCGCGAGTTACCGTGCCGTTAACACGGTACTAAGGCGCCTAAACTATTGCCGCCCTTACCACTGTCATCACAAATAAATTCCCACGATCAAACTACAGTCAAATATGCAGCAACAACAATAAGCTAAGTTGAGTTCACTCTACATACGGTCAACGGTACCATACAGCACAGCTACAACAGGCGCCGACTTCAAATTGCAACCAAATAAGCAGCAACAACAATAAGCTAAGTTTGAGTTCAGTCTACATTCAATCAACGGTACCATACAGTACAGCTACATCAGGCGCCGAGTTCAAATTGCAATCAAATAAGCAACAACAACAACAGTAGGCAGGGTTTGGATGAACGCTCACACCGATGGTCTAGACTAAGAATATAAATTCCGCCAAAAATATATATGTATATAATGAAAACGCTGACCTCACGCATTGCTGCGACATGATCAGCAGCAACAACAACAATAAACAACATACGTATACATGTGTGTCCATATGTGTATAAATTGCAAAACACATTGTTGCACATGGTTTTGCCTATAAAAACGAATTTTTGAAACTGGATGAGCCAGAATAAATAGAGCATTCAACCTAACAAGTCGTTTTCACTTTATTCGAAAGGTTAGTCCTAGCAAGGAATACGGAAAAATCCTTGGGTTCTCAAACCCTTAATGCTAGTGATCAAACAAAATAAATCAATTTGAAAAAAAAAAAAAAAAACGAACAAAGCTCTATATTGAACTGTGAATTAGTGAATTCATAAAAATAAAAATTAAATAAAGAAAATAAATAAAAATGAACAAAAATATGTAAAAACTGCCAAGTGAAAAAAATAAATCAACATAATAAATAGTTACGGCAAACAATAAACTATATTAAAGTACAAAAAAAAAAAAACAGAAGTGACTAAAAAGAAATGTTTTTCTGAAGTGCATTTTAAATGTGAATTTTTATTTAAAAAAAAAAAACAATATAAAGAAAAAAAAGAGAAAAAAAACTAGCATCATCCTGTACATGTAAACATTACTATTAAGTACACGTAAATTATTGAAAAAAAAAACAACAATATGAAAAATATACATAAAATATTTTTATAAAATTTTTATATATACAAAACAGAAGAAAAAACATTTATGTATATAAATTTTTTTGAAGAAACAGAAATTAAAAGATAGATGGAATAAAAAAAAAACAAAGAAAATATATACACGAAAAATTCAAAAAATTATACAAAGTAAATAAAAGAACAAATTAGGAGATAACATTATAAAGATTCATGGAAAATAATTGTATTGCATTGTGCATGAGCAATTGTTAGTCACATGTACGGAGACACTTTATAATTGTTCAACAAGGTTTACAAAGGTTCACGAAAATCGATTGCACTGCATCGCGCAAAGGCAACGAAAATGTACTAAACGATTCAATTATACTGCATCGCGCAAGATATGTAGTTGGATACATTGTTAAATCAGGGCTTCCGATAAAGGTTCACAAAAATTGTTGCACTGTATCGCGCATAGGTAACAAAAGAGTACTGAACGATTCAATTGTAATGTATCGCACAAGACAGTTGAATACTTTATAGGAAAAATTCAAAAATTTCTACCAAAAATTATACTGAAAAACAAAAAATCTAAATATATTAAAAAACAAAATAATAGAAGAAAAATATACAAATATATATACAAAAAAAAAAAAAAAAATCAGGGCTTCCGATAAAGGTTCACAAAAATTGTTGCACTGCATCGCGCATAGGTAACAAAAGAGTACTGAACGATTCAATTGTAATGTATCGCACAAGACAGTTGAATACTTTATAGGAAAAATTCAAAAATTTCTACCAAAAATTATACGGAAAAACAAAATTAAAATATATTAAAAAGCAAAATAACAGATGAAAAATATACAAATACATATACAAAAAAAAAAGTATATATATACCTATACAGAAAAATAAAACTAAAATATATAATTGAAAAATTTCTACCAAAAATTATACGGAAAAACAAAAATTAAAATATACTAAAAAGCAAAATAATAGAAGAAAAATATACAAATATATATACATAAAAAAAAAATATATGTATATACATATACAGAAAAACAAAATTAAAATATATCTGAAAAAAAATAATAGAAAATAAAAAATACAAATATACATAAGAAAAATAGTAATAAGAAACAACATTTATAAATAATAATATAAATGAATAAAAAGAACATAACAAAACTCCTACCTTACACACGTAGCAGGACGAATCTTAACAAAAGTTTATCAGACATAAGGGAAGAACAAGAAGATTTAGTATCACCAACAATAAAACGTTCAAGAATAACGATGGACAAATCTGCAGGAACAAGTGGCTTAGGCTCTCAGGGCTCAAACTTGACGCAAATATGGAAGTAACTCCTTCACAAACTCAAAACTTATTTCAATCCCCCATGTCAATGCCAAACCCAATAGCAGAAATTTTAACATTTGACGGAAACGCAAAATTTCTCAAACAATTTATATGAAATGTTGAGGAAGTACTTCTTTTGTATAAAGGAACAGATGGAACCCCGATGGGTCAAACTGTCATGAGGTCCATTCGAAATAAAATAAAAGGTAGAGCAAGCGAAATGCTGGAAGCCGAGTCAATACCTTTCAACTGGGACGACATTAAGGCAGCACTAACAGACAATTACTCTGACAAGAGGTCAGAAGCAATCCTGCTCGACCAACTTCATAAGCTGAGTCAGGGCAACAGGTCAATTAGACAATTTTATGATGACATATCAGAAATAAGAGCCGCAATCTTAAATTATACCCCAATATTGTAAAATCAAGAAAAGAGCTTTATTCTGGGGAATGTTTACATAGGTTTCTACATGGTATTTGAAACCCATTAGGAGCAATTTGAACATTTGACGGAAACGCAAAATTTCTCAAACAATTTATATAAAATGTTGAGGAAGTACTTCTTTTGTATAAAGGAACAGATGGAACCCCGATGGGTCAAACTGTCATGAGGTCCATTCGAAATAAAATAAAAGGTAGAGCAAGCGAAATGCTGGAAGCCGAGTCAATACCTTTCAACTGGGACGACATTAAGGCAGCACTAACAGACAATTACTCTGACAAGAGGTCAGAAGCAATCCTGCTCGACCAACTTCATAAGCTGAGTCAGGGCAACAGGTCAATTAGACAATTTTATGATGACATATCAGAAATAAGAGCCGCAATCTTAAATTATACCCCAATATTGTAAAATCAAGAAAAGAGCTTTATTCTGGGGAATGTTTACATAGGTTTCTACATGGTATTTGAAACCCATTAGGAGCAATACTGAGATCAAGAAACCCGACTTCTTTGAGTATGGCCCTAAATATTTGTCAGACCGAACAAAACATATATGTACTTTGCCGAAAGAGCTGAGAGGCGAAACAATTATATTTTCAAAACGCTAACCCATATGAGCAAGGTTATCAAAACAGAAATAATCAAGGTTACAACAATTCAGGTTACCAAAACAGGAACAATCAAGGTTATAGCAATTCCGGTTACCAAAACAGAAATAACACAGTGCTACAAAAAAAACAAAAGTGAATGAACTTTTAAAGTGACATAGATCTTCGATTTTTTTAAACAAAAAGGACAACATTTTTACACAAGAAACTGAAATTTTCGCCTTTTATTCGTGTTTTTCGGATTTTGACGCCATTTTTTCGGTACAACTTACAAAAATTCTGTCATTCATGACACATATCAATGTTGTCTCATTAATACTGAATAAAACGAGACAAATTTCATTAAAAAATTATGAAAATTGTTGAAGTTATAACGCTTTTCCCAAAAAATGTCAATTCAACCTTGCGAGCGCTCCGGAGTAACAGTGTGTAAAAGAAAGGAATAAGCTCAATGGAAGGGCGATAAACAATTTGTACTATGTCGCTTTAAAAGTTCAGAATCACTGTTGCACTGTGTGATTTATTAATGATGTTATATTGGGAATTCCCAATGACTCATATACAGCTGTGTTCATTGAAATAGCAGTGCTTATGACCTGCACGTCTAAGATTGAAAAAAACTATTATAAACACTACTTCGAGACAAAATTGAATTGTAATAGCTTAATGTATTTAATTTTAAATAATTAAACACTTTTTACATTTTGGGTTCTTCAATATTTTAGCGAAAATTAATAATAACAAAAAAAAAAGGATGCATTATGATGTTCATTGAAATAGCAGTATTGAAAAAAAAATATGAAAAAAATTTGAAATAGCTTATAAATAACTTAATCCTACTAATTAACGATTTGGTTATGATCTAATATTTTGTTGTGTAGCCTTTATTGGCTATTACAGCCTCACACCTACGTGGCATTGAGTCCACCAAGTCCTGGCAACGCTTGCGGGGAATCTGGCCCCATGCCTCCTGCACAACTTGTCAAAGCTGCGGCTTAGAACTCGGGGACTTCTTCGAAACATAACGCTTGATGTGTCCCCCCATAAGATTTCAATCGGATTTAAGTTCGGGGACTGTGCTGGCCATGGCATTATATCCATCTTAGAAGCTTATGGAGAAATGGAATGCAACATGTCTATAAAAATTAATTTTTTGCATTCTCATTTGGAATTTTTCCCGGACAATCTTGGTCAGCTCAGTGACGAACAAGGTGAACGATTTCACCAAGAAATATCAACGATTGAAAAACGGTTCGCAGGAAAAAACCAAGTTAGTATGATAGTTAACTACTGCTGGTCACTCAAACGTGAAACCGATGACTCGTTTTATAAACGCAAAAGATCAAGCAAACATTTTTAGCTGATATTTATTTCAAAGATATGTAATTTTTCCAAAAGTTTCCGCTGAAATGTGAATATTCACTGTCTTTCTGCTCAGTGCAAATTCGAAGAGACCAGATTTAAAAAGTAAGAAAAATAATATGTAAAGAGCTATGAAATCAATAAAAATAAGAACAAGAATGTCAAATTTTTGTTCAAACTCTTAATCGCCCTTCCATTGAGCTTATTCCTTTCTTTTACACACTGTTACTCCGGAGCGCTCGCAAGGTTGAATTGACATTTTTTGGGAAAAGCGTTATAACTTCAACAATTTTCATAATTTTTTAATGAAATTTGTCTCGTTTAATTTAGTATTAATTAGACAACATTGATATGTGTCATGAATGACAGAATTTTTGTAAGTTGTACCGAAAAAATGGCGTCAAAATCCGAAAAATACGAATAAAAGGCGAAAATTTCAGTTTCTTGTGTAAAAATTTTGTCCTTTTTGTTTAAAAAAATCGAAGATCTATTTTTGTTCCAAAAGCTACAACCCAAAACTATTGAAAAACGCCGGCAATTTTAAAATCGGTTAAAAAAACGCGTTTAGGAATTTTTAAGCGCAAAAAATTCCGAAAAACGGTTTTTTAACAACAAATGAAGATTTTTAGGGTGTTACAAATATTTCAAACACGGTTTTGTGTTATATTCGACCAGATAAACAATTCCTACTATGTCACTTTAAAAGTTCAGAATCACTGTTGCACTGTGTAATCATTGTTACAACAATTTAGGTTACCAAAACAGGAACAATCAAGATTACAACAATTGAGGTTACCAAAACAGGAATAATCAGGGTAACTACCAAAATTATCAAGGTTTTCAAGGTAACCAAAGCCAAAACTATAATCGAGATGGACAATATCAAGTTAATTGTCAAAACAACCAAGACCAAGGGTTCTATAGGAACCAAAACAATTTTCAAGGTCAAATAAGACCAGCGAACCAGAATTTTGTAGGTTCAACACAAAGAAATCAAAATCAACCACAATACAGAGAGGCAATTATGCCACTCAAAGAAGTACCCAAACTAGGCAATCAAATAACGCAAAACACAATTTTAATCTCCATGAAACTATAGTCCATAATACTAACACAGACAACCAACCAATGTATTCCGACCAAGACCAAATTGTTGAACTCTGTAACATTGACGAATCCGTAAATTTTCGGCAACAAGCCTGAGAAAACGGACAGGTTACATAGATGTCAACAAATATAAATCACAATTACCTTTTGTGCTAATTGAGTCATCTTCTGGTTACCCACTTAGATTTCTCATCGATACAGGTGCGACTAATTGTTTCATTTTCATCCAACACTCGTTCCTAAAAAATTGCAACAAAAACTTGATGTGCCAACTACAATTTCTACCGTATTAGCTTCAAAGAAGAATTCAAAGAAGAAGGCAACCTTATTTTTTTAATTTTCAAATTCCACCCATTTTTTGATGGATTAATTGGTGTAGATGCATTAGAAAAACTAAAAGCTAATATTGACATTTCACAACGTACTCTTGTAACACCCAAAGCTAAATTAACATTGATGCTGAAATGTAACACAGTATCCCAAGCACAAAAAATTCCAGCATTGTCCAAAATGATCATCTCTATTCCAACCAATATAAAGAACGGTAACTTCATAAGCGAAACTGTAAATGACACGGACGACTTACAAATATCAAGTGGATTATATACAGCATGCCATGGACTAGCCAACATGGAAATAACCAATATTTCCGACGAAGAGCAAATTTTCTACCTCGAACAACCACTCATGTTAGATCCATATGATCCGAATGATCATATAGAAATAACTACTATCGAAGAAGTTGGCCATGGTAAAATACTCAACGCATCGACTTTTCAAAAGTTCTGCGTACTGACTATCTAAATAGTGAAGAAAAAAAGGAAATATTGACGTTATGTAAAAAATTTTCTGATATTTTTTACAATCCAAATATGACCTATCTTTCACCAATGAGATCAAACACAAAATAAAAACAACTGACGATGAACCAATATATACGAAATCGTATAGATACCCCTATGTACACAAAAAGGAAATACGTAAGCAAATTACAAAAATGCTAGATCAAAAAATCATAAGGCCAAGTTTTCACCATGGAACTCCCCTGTATGGAACCCCGATGGGTCAAACTGTCATGAGGTCCATTCGAAATAAAATAAAAGGTAGAGCAAGCGAAATGCTGGAAGCCGAGTCAATACCTTTCAACTGGGACGACATTAAGGCAGCACTAACAGACAATTACTCTGACAAGAGGTCAGAAGCAATCCTGCTCGACCAACTTCATAAGCTGAGTCAGGGCAACAGGTCAATTAGACAATTTTATGATGACATATCAGAAATAAGAGCCGCAATCTTAAATTATACCCCAATATTGTAAAATCAAGAAAAGAGCTTTATTCTGGGGAATGTTTACATAGGTTTCTACAATACAGAGAGGCAATTATGCCACTCAAAGAAGTACCCAAACTAGGCAATCAAATAACGCAAAACACAATTTTAATCTCCATGAAATTATAGTCCATAATACTAACACAGACAACCAACCAATGTATTCCGACCAAGACCAAATTGTTGAACTCTGTAACAAAATGATCATCTCTATTCCAACCAATATAAAGAACGGTAACTTCATAAGCGAAACTGTAAATGACACGGACGACTTACAAATATCAAGTGGATTATATACAGCATGCCATGGACTAGCCAACATGGAAATAACCAATATTTCCGACGAAGAGCAAATTTTCTACCTCGAACAGCCACTCATGTTAGATCCATATGATCCGAATGATCATATAGAAATAACTACTATCGAAGAAGTTGGCCATGGTAAAATACTCAACGCATCGACTTTTCAAAAGTTCTGCGTACTGACTATCTAAATAGTGAAGAAAAAAAGGAAATATTGACGTTATGTAAAAAATTTTCTGATATTTTTTACAATCCAAATAATGACCTATCTTTCACCAATGAGATCAAACACAAAATAAAAACAACTGACGATGAACCAATATATACGAAATCGTATAGATACCCCTATGTACACAAAAAGGAAATACGTAAGCAAATTACAGAAATGCTAGATCAAAAAATCATAAGGCCAAGTTTTCACCATGGAACTCCCCTGTATGGGTAGTACCAAAGAAAATAGATGCTAGCGGTAAACAAAAATGGCGGCTAGTCATCGACTACCGAAAACTAAATGAGAAGACAATAACAGACCAATTCCCATCAATTCGATAAACTAGGTAAGAGTATGTACTTTTCTGCTATCGATGTAGCCAAAGCATTTTACCAAATTGAGATGAGCCCAAAGGATATACTAAAAACAGCCTTCACGGTTGATGAGGGACATTACGAATACTTAAGAACACCTTTTGGTTTAAAAAATGCACCTTCTACATTTCAACGTGTCATGGACAATTTACTAAAAGAATTAATTGGCACAATTTGCCTCGTATATCTTGACGATATAATCATATTTTCAACGTCGTTGCAGGAACACATTCAGAACCTCACAAAAGTTTTTAGCAAATTGCGATCAGCCAATTTGAAAGTTCAGTTAGACAAATCAAACTTCTTAAGGAAGGAATTAGAATTCTTAGGACATATAGTCACTACAAGTGGGATTAAACCAAGTCCAACAAAAATAACAGCCATTAAGAATTTCCCACTTCCCAAAACAATTAAACAAATAAAGTCATTCATAGGTCTTATGAGTCACTATAGGAAATTCATAAAGGACTTTTCAAAGCTCACTAAACCAATCACTAGATGTTTAAAAACTGGAGTTGGAATTCAGATTAACGAAAAATATATTGAAACATTCGAAATGTGTAAAAGACTGCTTTGCAATGACCCAATACTACAGTACCCCGATTTCGAAAAACCATTCATACTAACGGCAGATGCAAGTAACTTTGCGCTTTGGAGCAGTATTATCACAGGGTCGTATTGGATCAGACAAACCCATATGTTACGCAAGTCGTACACTTAACGATACTGAATGCAACTATGCAACAATAGAGAAAGAATTAATCGCCATTGTGTGGGCAATTAAATACTTTAGGCCTTACCTCTATGGAAATAAATTTACTATTATTACGGACCATAAATTACTTACTTGGCTTATGAATTTAAAAGAACCAAATGCTAAACTAATTCGTTGGAAATTAAAATTAGAAGAATACGATTACGACATAGTCTACAAAAAGGGTACAAGCAATACCAACGCAGACGCCTTGAGTAGAGTAAGAATCGATATGAACATTATTGACGTCACATCTAACAGAGCCACAGACGGAAGCACTATGCACTCTGCCGACGAAAATGTCGACGATGGCATATTCATTTTTGAAAAATCCTTAAACGAATTTAGTTTACAAGTTATACTGAAAGAAAAATCCATTTCTAATATAACAAGTAAGAAAATCACAGTCGGGCGTAACCGACTGTAAGAGGCCCTGTACCAGTGCAGGTCGCCTAACAAACACATTAAATGTTCCCCTAGCTTATGACCAAACACATGACCACTTCTCACTGCACGAATAAGTGCCTTATAAAACATTTCTTTATGTATGAAAAGAAAAGGGGGGTCGTTCAACTTCAATTGCTTATAAAATCGTTATTTATTATCCGATTTTGATGAACTTTTCGGATTTTGGCTAAGAAGGACGGTATCTCTATACTGGCATACTTACTTTTTTTTATGCTGAAGAAATTTTTACCCTTGGGGGTGATTTTATGGGGAAGGGGGGGGAGGGGCAAGTTTTTAAAATAAACTTGTGAAATTCCGGAGCAGTCCTAGTCGAATGCAAAAAACACGAAGTCTCTATCTATTACCGTTTCCGAGATCCTTTCGTTCATACGGACGGCCAGACGGACAGACGGACATGTCTATATCGACTCCTCTATCGCTCCTGACCATAATGGGGGTAACTTTGGGGGGTCTCCGAATTATTATTTCTACCTGTTACATACATTTGCACAAAACCAATAGGCTCTTGTACCTTCGGTACAGGGCCTAAAAACCGAGTCCCCTTTCAAAAAAATAACACGTCATACCATAACTGAATCAGCATACTCGAAAACAAACTTGTTAGAACTGCTAAAAAAGTATTTAAAGCCAAGGAAAGTCGTGGCAATATTTTCAAATGATAGTATATTCAAGTCAGTACAATCTACATATTCTCAACATTTCGCGAATAGAAAAATCTATAAACCACTTAGATGTACAAATTTTCTTAAAGACATAACTCAAAACGATCAACAAGACGAACTGATCGGAACATATCACAGAAATAACAACCACCGCGGTATTGATGATAGGCAACCGCAAAAAGTTGAATATGAAACTCCAGAGACACCCTTGAAACCAATGG
Source organism: Leucophenga maculata (assembly GCA_035044805.1). Classification (NCBI taxonomy): domain Eukaryota; kingdom Metazoa; phylum Arthropoda; class Insecta; order Diptera; family Drosophilidae; genus Leucophenga; species Leucophenga maculata. Next base: position 21,771 of record JAWNNP010003202.1, read on the forward strand.
ATATTCTCCACATTGATATTTATTCCATTAATAATCAAAAAATCCTAACAATAATTGACAAATTCTCTAAATACGCTGGTGGATATACTCTACCTGCCAGAGATAGTCTAAATGTAATAAAATCACTTAGAGATTTTATGGTTTCTCACGGTATCCCCAGAAAAGTAGTGTGCGATCAAGGTACTGAATTCATGTCAAACATATTCAAAGATTTTTGTATACAATACAATATTGATCTTCATATAACCTCATTCCAGCAATCCTCAAGTAACGCTTGCATTCAACTTTAACTGAAATATATAGGATTATTTTAAATAAAAGGAAGATAGAAAAAATGGAAGTTGACCACAATAGTATTTTCGCCGAAGTACTAATTACTTATAACAATGCAATACATTCCGCTACCAAATTAACACCTTACGAGCTTTTTTTCGGGAGAACGCATAACTTCAATAAAACAGTACAGTTTAATGAACACCACGAGTACTTAGAAAAATTGAACGAATTCCAAGCAAAACTATATCCTGAAGTTAGAAATACCTTAGAACAAAAAGTCATACAAAGAACGGACAAATTAAATGAAAATAGAGTTCAGCCAAAAGAATTGAACGAAAACGACATAATCTTTAGAAGAGAAAATAGGCGAAACAAAATAACCGCAAGATTCACAAAACATAAAGTGAAACAAGACAAAAAACTTACTTTGATAACAACCAAAAATCAAAAAATCCACAAATCTAAAATCAAACGTAGAACAAGGAAAACCTCAGCTAATGTTGAATAAATAATTGTAGATTACTTAGACCACAAAAAAAAAAAAAAAAAAATGAAACAACATTGACATAATAATCAATAGAATAAGCAAAGAAGAAAACAATATATTAAAAATGTAATATATTAATAGAATTGCATATAATATTGACTTAATAACCACATAAATGACATTGCAGAGAGTATACTGTTTTCTAAATTAAATATTTTTTCAAAATTTATTCTAAACAAAGAAGAATTAAACCTAATATGTAAAACATTTCAAAAGCAAACAATCATTAAATCTAATGAACTTTGTATGAATTGCTGTAATTACAAGCAAATTATAAGAATTCCAATATTATAAACATATAATGTAAAAATACCAGATTGTAAAACTGAAATTTTTAAAATATCCCACATAATACAATTACCAATAAATAAAACAAATTATGTAATTACACCTAAGTATATTGTTTATAATTATAAGCATATTAATTATTATGATAAAATCTGCGACAACATAGAAGGTACTCACTTTTGCAATCTCTCAAGCCGCTTCATTAAAAACCAATAGCCAACCTACGATATAAAGCACGAAAGCAGTAAAGCATTAATGCTTCCACTCACTCAACCCGTAATTTTGACCGACACTCCATTCTGGGAGGGGAGGAGTTACCGTGCCGTTAACACGGTACTAAGGTGCCTAAGCTATTGCCGCCCTTACCACTGTCATCACAAATAAATTCCCACGATCAAACTACAGTCAAATATGCAGCAACAACAATAAGCTAAGTTGAGTTCACTCTACATACGGTCAACGGTACCATACAGCACAGCTACAACAGGCGCCGACTTCAAACTGCAACCAAACAAGCAGCAACCACAATAAGTTAAGTTTGAGTTCAGTCTACATTCAATCAACGGTACCATACAGTACAGCTACATCAGGCGCCGAGTTCAAATTGCAATCAAATAAGCAACAACAACAACAGTAGGCAGGGTTTGGATGAACGCTCACACCGATGGTCTAGTCTAAGAATATAAATTCCGCCAAAAATATATATGTATATAATGAAAACGCTGACCTCACGCATTGCTGCGACATGATCAGCAGCAACAACAACAATAAACAACATAGGTATACATGTGTGTCCATATGTGTATAAATTGCAAAACACATTGTTGCACATGGTTTTGCCTATAAAAACGAATTTTTGAAACTGGATGAGCCAGAATAAATAGAGCATTCAACCTAACAAGTCGTTTTCACTTTATTCGAAAGGTTATTTGCGTCAATATGCTTTGTGCGAATGTGATATACTGGACTAATTGCCAACTTCTGAGCGCCTTGGTTGTCAACATTGAGAACTATTGGATCATGTTCTCAAAAACTAAGTCGTAGCAAATAAATGGCTTCCTTCGCTGCATTAGAAGCTGCCATGTATTCTGCCTCTGTACTGCTAAGTGCGACTGTGCTCTGCTTCTTCGATTCCCATGAAATGGCGCAATCTCCGTAGAAGAATACAAAGCTTGTGTACGACTTTCGATCGATGGCGTCACTGCCCCAGTCAGCGTCTACAAAACCTCTCATTCCTGTGACACCTGCACGATAAGTTTTAAGTTAATACTACCTGCTAAATACCGCAAAATGTGCTTCGCTGCCGCCATGTGCTCCACATGTGAGTCTGTGTTTCGTTGTGGCAATTTCGACACAGAATGCATAATATCAGGTCTAGTTGTAATTGCCAGATACATCAGCGCACCAATAATCGATTGATATGACGTAATGTCCGCTTTATGACATTGTTGGTTATAAGCCACTTGGTAGCCCGGTTCAAGAGGAACTGACATCTGTTTGAAATCTTCCATACCATATTGCTTTATCAGATCTTCTATGTAGCTCTTTTGGCTTAGCTTGATGTCGCCTGTTTCGCCATCGCGTTGAATTTCGATGCCCAAAAAATGATGTAATTTTCCTTTGTCAATTACGTCGAACTTCTTTGCAATTCGCGCTTTTACTTCATTTAGTACTGCCATCTGCTTACATGTAACGATGATTTAATCAACGTAGACCGCAATCAAATCCAATTTGACGCCTTTATTCATCGTATACAAACAAGGTTCGTTTGGCATGCTTCAATTCCAATGCGTTTTAATACCTCATCAAGTTTAACATTCCATTGTCTGCCAGACTGCTTCAATCCGTAGATAGCATTCTTCAATTTGAATACTTTTTTCGGATACTTTTTGTCGATGAAATTCTCCGGCTGCTGCATGTTTATGTCATCATACAATTCGCTGTGTAAGTACCTGAACTCACATCCATTTGGTGTAGATGCATCTTCTCCTGTACAGCTATTGCCAAAATCATCCTTATGGTCGCATATCGAACCACTGGTGAGTAAGTTTCGGTGTAGTCGATACCAAAACGCTGTTCACACCCCTTCGCTACGAGCCGCGCCTTGTAGCGTTCGATTTCGCCTATTTCGTTTCGCTTCAATGCAAATACCCATCTGCATTTTTTGGCTTTTTCTCCTTCAAGTAAGTCTACTAAATACCACGTGTCGTTTTTTAATAGAAGAAATTTCTGCTTCCATTGCCTTGGTCCATTGTTACCCATTTTCACTTGACAATGCGTCTGCAACACTATTTGGAATCTTATCATCTATCACGCTTAAAACCATGTTATATTGTTATTATATTCTTTTTTCAACATATTGCAATCGTATCGAACGGACGGGTTTCACTAACGCTCCGTTGCGGCCGACTGTTTATTTTTGTGAAATTCAATAAATATCATAAAAATAATTACAGCAGCGATTAAAATTGTGGTATGCAAATAATTGTGCATAAAAAATTTAAAATATTAAATTTATGAAATCTAAAATAGATAAACAATACAAAAAAGAACCAAAAGGTCAAAGTTCAAACCCGTTCAATACGAGCATACAAACGCTCTCCTATTCAAACAGCTATGCTCTCAACAACTGCTACAAAAACAATTACAACATCGTCGCCTCTTCTTCAAACATATTGTGTAAGCACAACATCAATCTGCACAACTACTGCAACAGTAAACACAACATTATGCACTCAGCCAACAAGTAGCATAAGTAATACTAAAAACACTTACTCTAGTACTTTAAGCCAGCCGCCTAAACGTAAAAACGCATCGCCTAACTCTAATATAGATAGTAGCTCCAAACAAAAAAAAAACAAAAGCACGCAAAACAAAAAAACTTTACAGACATACTGGCTCAGCCAGCCAGTTGCAACAAATCGGTACGAACAGTAAGCTACAGACGACGAACTCGTCCCTGCAATCAACAATAACTCCAACAACCCACAAACAAATGATAATAAAAAGAAGCAAACTGCGAAAATCAACAAACCCCCACCAATTTACGTTGAAGGTGTAGAGCGCATTAATGCAGTTAACAACGCGCTTAAAGAGATTGTAGGCCACAATTATATCCTTAAAACGCTGTCTAACAACGAAGTTCGAGTCCAAACTTCCGAGTCTGTTCACTACTCTGCTGTAATAAAAATGTTGCGTTCTAAAGGAACAAAATATTACACTTACAAGCCAAAAGAAGAACGAGGTTTCAAAGTAGTGCTGCGTCACTTGCACTATTCTTCAGACATAGAAGATATAAAAGCTGAACTAAAGGAAATAGGCCATGATGTTATTAACATTCATAATATTTTACAGAAGTCAACCTAAAAACCTCTTCCGGAATTTTTCGTCGAACTTAAGTCAAATAAAAACAAGTAATGAAATTACAGTCGGGCGTAACCGACTGAAAGAGGCCCTGTACCAAACACATTAACAAACAAATACATTAAATGTTTCCCGAGCTTATGACCAAACTTATGACCACTTTTTTTAAAATAAAAATAAACTTGTGAAATTCCGGAGCAGTCCTAGTCGAATGCAAAAAACACGAAGTCTCTATCTATTACCGTTTCCGAGATCCTTTCGTTCATACAAACGGACGGACAGACAGACATGGCTATATCGACTCCTCTATCACTCCTGACCATAATGTGGGTAACTTAGGGGGGTTCCCGACCATTATTTCTATCTGTTACATACATTTGCACAAAACCAATAGGCTCTTGTATCTTCGGTACAGGGCGTAACAACAAAGATATATACGATATTACCTCCTTACTGCAAACCAACAGTTTCAGCCTCCTCATCATAAAAGAAGCATAGCACAATGCAGCAATTGCCAAAAATACTGTCATACTCTCAATTACTGTACCAGAGACCCGGTTTGCGTTAAATGTGCTGGAAACCACAAAACTTTAGACTGCAAATTGGGAATAGACAACAATACTATCAAATGTGCGCTATGTGGAGGTAATCACACCGCAAATTATAAAGGATGCGAAATTTACAAAAATCTTAAAATACATCGTTTTCCGCCACTAAGAGAGAAGAATCCCCCAAAAACCACCTTCAGTTTGGAAAATAATCAAACCATTCAATCAGGTGTAAGCTACGCTCAAGCGGCAAAATCTGCTTTGCCCTCTCAACCGTCCCTTCAGACATGGCAGAGCTAAAGGCATAATGAAAGACCTTATTCAACAAATGACGAACATTATAAACATAATAACACTTTTAGTAACAAAAATTTACAATCATCATGGACGATAACTTAAATATAATAACTTGGAACGCAAATGGTCTTTACCAACACCTTCTAGAACTAACAAAGTTTTTTATTTATTTATTTATTTAATACAACTACATAGAATTAAACAGTTGCTTACAAATATGATACTATGTTAAAGAATAAGTTACTCACTGAACATCTGTGATTTAAACTTAACTTAACTTAAAAAGAGGAAAGTTACGACCACTCAGACCCGGTGGAGGATTTTTGTTTGGTCGCCCAGTTGACCGACTGTGCCTCGACTCACAGCCATGGAAGTGGTCCAAGCAGCCGTAATTACAAATCAAAAGATAAAAAATGAAAATATGAAATTACAATTTATTGAAGTTCAGAATTAAGGACAGATTTTTTTATACAGTTTAGAGAAGAGTTGTAAGGGAATAGGTGCGAAAATTTGTTATAGATATAGCAGAGAGAGCGAAGTGAATCATGGCAAGCATAGTTTGTGGTGCAAAATGACAACTGTAAAGGAACATAATTACGCGTGAAGCGAGAGGGAACATTTAAAAATAATGATTTAAGCAAATAAGGGGAATCAACTTCGCCACAAAGGATCTTGTGAAGGAAGACAACAGATAGCATAGATCTACGTGCGGACAGAGTTGGAAGATCGATTAATTTCAATCTGTCCACGTATGGTGGTAGATGTACATCAACAGCCCAATTAAATTTTCTGAGAGAAAACAATAGAAACTGCTTTTGAACCGACTCGATACGGTCATTGTGAATTACATAATGTGGGTTCCAAACACAAGACGCAAATTCCAAGATCGGACGAACAAGTGAAGTGTACAGAAGTTTGGTAGTATAAGGGTCGTCGAATTCCTTTGACCACCGCTTTATAAAGCCAAGAACACCTTTAGCTTTATTTACCATACAAACAATATGATTATTGTAGCTTAATTTAGGGTCCATAAGAACACCTAAATCATTAATACAAAAATCCCTACTGAGGTTATGAACATGCAAGTAGTAGGTCATAATAAGAGGTTTTCTGCGACGGTATGTCATGCACTTGCATTTGGATATATTTAGCTTGAGAAAGTTTGCTAAACACCAAGAATGTAATGAATTCAAATCTGCTTGTAATAGACTGTGTTGGGAAACATCAGAATAGGACAAACATAATTTGACATCATCAGCATACATTAATGCATGAGCATGATTTATTGCTAAAGGGAGATCATTTATATATAAAACAAAGAGCAACGGACCAAGGTGACTGCCTTGTGGAACACCAGAGGACACATCTATAGTTTTAGATAAGCAATTATTAAATAAAACTTTTTGGGATCTACCTACAAGGTAGGACTGTATCCAATTTACAAATGAAAGTGGAAATCCAAAGGCTGTCAATTTGTAAATAAGGTGACTATGACATACACTGTCAAAAGCTTTGCTAAAATCTGTATATATCACATCGGTCTGACATCCAGACACAAAACCCTTATTTACGATAGAGGTAAATTCCAAAAGATTTGTACAAATTGATCTGCCTTTAACAAATCCATGTTGAAATGTACTAACCAATGACATAAGTGATCGTTGCAATTGATCCGTCATAATTTTTTCAAATAATTTAGGTATAGCACTTAATTTAGCAATACCTCTATAATTCGAGACATCAGATTTACTACCTTTCTTATGTAAAGGGATTATAAAAGATTGTTTCCAAAGAATTGGAAATTTGCTTTGCTTCAAGGACAGTGTGAAAAGGAAAGACAAAGGACCACAAATGGAATTGGCACAGTATTTTAGTATACTACTAGGAATATTATCAGGACCAGAGAGATAAGAAAATTTAATAGATTTTAAACATGTTAACACATTAGACATGCAAAACACAGGGCACGATAAAAAGTCATAGGATGGAATACTATAGGGATAAGATGCAGTACAGTTAGAAGAAAAACTGGTATAGGTAGATTGAAAGAAAGTAGCAAACAAATCCGATATCTGAGAATCAGAGGATGCTTCACTACTATCAAGACGAAAGTTTGAAGGGTAAGCCGTATTTCTACGCTTAATATTGACAAAGCTAAAAAAGCTTTTAGGATTATTGCGCACATTATTTTTAACTCGTAATAAATAAGCAGCGTAACACTGTTTATTTAATGAGTTAAATTTTGAGCGAGCAATAGAAAATTTGCTATAATCAACTGTGGAACCACTTTGTTTATATTTTTTGAAAAGTCGAGTTTTAATATTCTTTAAACGACTCAGACTACGGGAGATCCATGGAAGCCGGTTGGCTGAACTAGACACAGTTGTGTAAGGAATACATCTGTCAAAGTAATTGAAAACGGTAGAATAGAAAATATTCGATGCCGTGTCAATATCAGTGCAACGTTCGAGAGTTGACCAATCAGTATTGAGTAATAACTGATTCAACTTTGCGTAGTCAGTTTTTTTAAAACATCTGACTCGGTTTAAAGATCTCATATTATCCCCAAAAGAAGTAACTTTGTCGAGCTGAAAAGATAGCTGCAAAGTAGGGTGGTAGTTATCTTCTGGTAGTATTAAAGGAGGTATCCTGTTCAGGCATATGTCAAAACCATTGTCCACAAAGACTAGATCAAGAAGCCGACCTGAAATGTTGCAAATGTTGTTACACTGTTGCAAGGACAAATCAAGAAGACTATCTATGAAGTCATTATTTGCAGAAGATATTAACACGGGCGAATCGTCAGCCATAGACCATTTTATATTGGGTAAATTAAAATCACCCATAACTATAAGATGATCTTTGTCACGTATAAGTGTGGCTATATGCGATATTGCTGAAGCGTGAAGCAAGTAAATACTCATATCCGAAGAAGGAGGGATATATGAGCACGTAATGAATATGTTAAAATCACAGAGTGAAACTTTAACACATATAAACTCGATAGACACCTCGGAAATGCAAATTTCTTCAGTCGTCAGAGAGGATTTGACTGATATCAGAACACCTCCACCAGAACGATTAGGACGATCCCTTCTAAATGAGGCAAAGTTGTCAAAGAATAATTCAGAATTCAGAATATTCCGTAAAAACGATGACGTCAGCACTGACAGATAAACTGTTGAGGTAAAGATCTCTAAGTTTAGTTCTTAGTCCTCTCACATTTTGATAGTGAATAAGGAAAGAAAGTGAACTTAGTTTTTTGAAATTTTAGATGAAGTAGTTGGCAATTTAACAGCATTTTGCTGTGAAGCACGTTTATTTTTGTACACATATTCATGTACAACAATGCCTTTTGGCCAAAAACTAGGTGCGAGGACAGTTTCAAAAAGCGACACTGGTACAATTACCTTGAAGGAAGAAATCGACCTAGAGTATTCAAAATTGAATTTAGATACTGAAACATTGGGAGAAGACTCAAGCTGCGAATTAATATAATTCTTAATATCATCTTTAGTGGTTGTTGCTGTAAGACGAGAAATAAATATCGACTTACGTGGAGCAACCACCGTTAGCACAGTAGACTTCTGTGCATTTGGAATAGGCGGAACTATAGAAGTATCAACTGCGACACTTGCTACATTATCAGAAGCAAGTTGAGGATCCATAGGGTTTTCTACCACTGACATTAATTCAGCTGTAGACCCCCCAGAGTTATCCTCGAAATTAGCTACCGGTGTAGCAAAAACCGGTGTAGCTAAAGGAACAGCCGGAGTTAACGGCTCAATTGGTGGGGTAATCACTAACGATGGCTTAGTCTTAGGTGAATTCCTCTTCTTACGTTTAGGAGAGGAATTCAAACATTTCATGTCCTTAAAAATTTTTTCTAATTTTTGAAAATTTTCGGACATAACCTTAAAGTCGCGCTTGAGATTAGTAAAACTATCTCTTGTCTCCTTCATGAATGTAAAGATCTCCGTTTCCGTAGATCTACATTCACTAGAGGTCCAGCGCAAGCCTTTGCGTTCTTTAATAGCATCAAGAACGCGGCCAGAAAGTCCAGCACATTTGCAGTGCGAAACATTGTCGCATAGCCAACAAATCAAAAACTCTTCGCTGGAGATTTTGTTTTTGTATGGGCAACGCGTATTGTAACAAGCCATAGGTATATATAAACAATAAAATAAATTATAAATTGAAAAAATTAAAAAAGGAGCCAAGTTTTAGTTAGCACTGTATCGAACAATGCAAAGAAAACGGTTTTATTGTCAAATAGACAAAAAAACAAAAATAGTCAAACAGACAAACAACAACAAACAATATTGTTATGTTAAATTATAACAACAAAATATATGTTGTTGAAAACAAAGCAAGACTTTGAAAAACAAAAGCAGCAGTTTCTACAGGATAACAATATTGACATAGCATTAATATCCGAAACGCACTGCACAGCTAAACATTCATATAAAATCCAAGGATACTCGGTTATTTACACTAATCACCCAGACGGAACCGCCCACGGCGGTACTGCAACAATAATAAAAAAGACTATTAAGTATGCAGAGCTAACAAACTTTGACAAAGATTATACAATCTACCACATTACTATTATCGGACAATTATGGGCACTTCACTATTTCAGCATTATATAGTCTTCCAAGACACACCATATCTGTAGACCAATATATACAATATTTTGGTACTCTTGGAGGGGTACTCTGCCACAATGCAGGGGACTTTAACGCCAAACACTCACAATGGGGATCTCGCCTAACGAACACAAAGAGAAAAAAATTGTTGAAGGCGATTCAAAAAATGAAAAGTATGCACTTAAGCACGGGAGATCCAACATACTGGCCGTCAGACTTAAATAAACAACCGGACCTCATAGATTTCTGTATAATAAGAAACTTTAATAACAACGATTTTCAGTTAAAGGCAAGATTTGAATTGTCTTCTGACCACTCACCAATAGAGATTAAATATTTGTTAACAGCACAACTCGTTCCTGCTCCATCTCACATGACTAAACGCAAGATAGACTGGGATGCTTTTCGCAAGTATTTAAATTTACATCTGGACATGTATATACCGCTCAACACACCGGACAATATAGAAAGCTCAATAATATATCTAAATGACATAATTACCGAGGCTGCTTTCAAATCAACTCCTAGTCTTAAGCAAAACATCAATTCACAACTTACGCCCCCATATATCCGACGCCAGATAGAACGGAAAAGAAAACTTCGCAAGTCATGGCAACCGACAAGATCACCGAACATTAAAAAAAAAACTTAATAAGGTAGAGAAAGAACTAAAAGAAGCTTTACAAAAACTTAAAAACGAGGCTGTCACAAAGTACTTGCGTAATCTAAGTCCTACTTCCGAAACAAACCACTCGTTATGGAGAGCTACAAGAAACCTCACCAATAAAGTGATTCATCAACCTCCATTAAAAAAGGTAGATAGTACCTGGGCAAGAACCCACCTTGACAAAGCCAATGTTCTCGCGGATCACTTTGAGAACATATTCAGCAATTCATTCAACAGCTGTACTGACAATATTCAACAAAGCTGTAGAGGACTTCAACAATATAAAATAAAAAGAATTTCATACAATGAAGTAAGAGAACAACGCTGAGAGGACGCATCAGCAAAGCGCTACCAAAAATGGCAGTCCAATTCGTATGTTTAATATTTAACTCAGTTTTAAGAATGGAACATTTCCCGAAATTGTGGAAAATAGCGGTTAGTATACCCTTAGCGAAACCCGAGAAAGATGCTACACAATTATCATCCTACAGACCAATTAGCCTTCTACCAATACTCTCCAAAATATTGGAAAAAATACTACTAGTTCGTCTTGAACCAATCGTTGGATCACAACGTTGTATTCCAGACCACCAATTCGGCTTTCGTCGGAAATACTCCACGATCCAGCAGGTTCACAGAGTAACAAATAAAATAACCACTGATCTAGAAGCTAAAAAGTTCTGTATAGGCGTTTTTCTGGATGTTGAAAAAGTATTCGACAAGGTCTGGCACGAAGGCTTATTAATTAAATTAAAAAAAAATTTACCATACCAACTCTTTAATATAATAAAAAGCTATTTAAACGAGAGACTGTTCTTAATAAAATATAATGAGGAATATTCATCGCTGCGACCCATTAAAGCTGGAGTTCCACAAGGAAGTGTCTTGGGACCCTTGCTTTACAGCCTCTACACATCAGATATTCCAGCCCCTAGTAATGGATGAGCCATGTTAGCTACTTTCGCAGACGACACAATAATTTTATATGCACATACAAATTTTATGACTGCAACAGTTACACTTCAACATATGTTAGACGAAACATCAAACTGGTTTGGCAAATGGAATATTAAAATAAATGAACAAAAGTCGATCCATGTAATATTCACCACAAAAATCAGATATACTCCTCATCAACTTAAATTGAATAATAAAGAAATTCCTATTAAAACTCATGCAAAATACCTCGGATTGTATATTGACAACAAAATTACTTGGAAATACCATGTACAACAGAAAAGGGATCACATAAAACTGAAATTCAGGCAACTATATTGGTTTTTAAAAAGAAATTCTTTATATAAAATACCTCGGATTGTATATTGACAACAAAATTACTTGGAAATACCATGTACAACAGAAAAGGGATCACATAAAACTGAAATTCAGGCAACTATATTGGTTTTTAAAAAGAAATTCGTTACTGACGACAGAAAACAAACTTCTAATATACAAATCGGTAATAAAACCAATATGGACCTATGGAATTCAACTATGGGGTACTACAAAAAAATCAAATATAAATATAATACAAAGACAACAATCGAAAATTCTTCGTTGCATTGTAAACGCAGAGTGGTACGTTTCAACCCAGGACATACAAAAAGACCTAAACATTTTACCGGTAATGGACGAAATAAAAAAAATAAGCAGAAACTATCAAACAAAAATAGCAATTCACGACAACCGTGAAATAAATAATATGACAACACAAGAGTTAGTTTCGACAAGGCGTTTAAAACGGCTGAGACCAGTAGACTTAATATAGAAGAGGTTAATATAAAATAACATTAAAAAAAAGGTTTAATAACTTAGTACACTAAATGTTTATAATTCAGATAAAAGATAAAATGTTAGTGTTAATTTTTTCAAAAGTCTCCCAAGAAGCAACAAAAAGTACTTAGTATCATAAGATAGATGTACAATAACACAGGGAAATAAAAAAAAAATATTGTTTCGATGGACGACCACGCTAACCGCTGCGTACGATCTTTGGTCTACCTCGACCAACTCTACGTGTCTCCTCCTGCACAGAAACAATATCTGATAACTCCTCCTGATTGTTGATGTCCTTTTGAATTTCGTTGTCTGATTCAATCTTATCCTCCTCCTTATTGGACATTTCTTCTGGAATTATGTGTTGTTTTCGCTCTAAATTGATGAAAAATTTATTAATATTTTCTGTCTCAGCTTCAATGTTGCTTATTGAATTCTCATTGAAAATAACATCTCGCTTCACTACAATTTTACGAGTCTCTTGATCATACAATCTGTACGCTTTAGTTGTGTGTGAATATCCAACCATTATGTACTTTTTGCTTTTAGCTTCAAATTTGCCGCGTGCACTTTCGTTTAAAGCTACTGCAGTACAACCAAAAATTCGCATATGTTTTACAGCTGGTTTCTTTTTATACCAAATTTCGTATGGCGTTTTGTTGACTAACAACTTTGTAGGACATCTATTTCGAATATACATCGATACAGCTTCAGCCCATAAACTCTGATTTGAACCTGCCTACACAATCATACATCGAGCCATCTCAACCAAAGTACGATTTGCTCGTTCGGCTACTCCATTCTGCTGTGGTGTTTGCGGAACGCTTAACTTTCGCCGCATGCCATGTTGCTTCAAATATGCGTCAAACTCGCCGTTTATGTATTCAGTTCCATTGTCACTACGTAAAGCCAAAATCTTGCAATTAGTCTGTCCTTCGACTTGCATATGGTATTGGTAGAACTTTTGATTTCAAAAAATAAACTGTAACATACCTTGATTTGTCGTCTATAAACTTTAGGAAATATCTTGATCCTCCAATTGATGATATGTTAATTGGTCCCCATACGTTCGAATGAATTACTTCCAAAAGTGTTTCCGATCGCCTTAAATAAATGTATTACAACACAATTGCTCCTCGCACTTGTTCAGCTTTATACCATATACCATACTCTTTTGCTCTAATTCCTTCAAACATTTATAATAAAGGTGACCATACCTGTTGTGCCATACTTCGTCTTGCTGCATACAACGATTCTGAGCGTGCTTCAGTATTATATAAGCTGCCTCGTTTAACCGCTTTCAATATGACGTCTCGCTGTTTGTTTTGTACAATCGCATACTCTTTCTCAAACTTTGTAGTCATACCGTTCTCGATTGCTTTACCAATTGAAAGAAAATTTGCTTTCAACTCCGGTGCGTACAAAACGTCTTTCAATCGAACATCTCGCTCATTTGTTTGTATCACAACATCATCACGACCAGTTGCTGTCACTGAAGAATTTGCTGCTAACCAAATGTTCTCTTCGTACTCTTTAAAATTTATGAACATGCTTTTGTTGCACATGTGTGATGAAGCGTCACTATTTATATACCAACAACACTGTCCTTTGTGCTTGTATGTAGTCCCCATCCCACCAACAACATTCAATGCTTCCTCTTTCTTATTAACGTTTTCTTCTTTGCACATTGACTCGCATAGTGTCCTCTCCCACCGCACACAAAACATTTTCCGTTAAACTCTCTTATCTTCGGTTTCCTTTTATTCATATTCGACGAACGAATGTTGAACGCTTGCTCATGTGCGCCAGACTAACGGTTTTTGCTCTCTGCGTCTTTCTCCCTCTTCAAGCAATTTCAATTTTACTTTGATCATAACCTGCTAAGAATGAAGCAGCGATCTGTTCGTTCATAAGGTTTATTAGCAACTAAAATAATGAAAATGGTAATGTGTGTTTCATGTACACCAAAATAAGTTTGCTCTCACTTTAGCAATAGTAAAGAGCGCAGAGAGCATGAACGTTGCATTAGGGTTGTCATATGTTTCAACAATTGTCAAGAAACTTACTCTTTTCAGCTGGAATAAGCAAGAAGAATCTATCATATGTAACAATCTTATATATGGTAGATTAAAATTACCCATGACAATAAGATAACCTTTTTCATGTAGAAGAGTGGCAATGTAAGAGGCATGCTGACAGTATGTATTCACTTCTACCGCAAGAAGAATATATAAGCAAGTAATGAATAAGTTAAAACTACGAAGAGGAATTTTAACACATATATATTAATTCAATGTTCAGAAAATGGGACGATCTTTTCTGAAAGAAAAGAATATTTTACAAAATAACTCCGAATTAGGGATATGAGGTTGAAGCCAAGCTTCAGTGAAGCAAATGATATCAGCACAAAAAGAAAACCAATTAAGATACAAATTTCTACGACTAACTCTCTCACAGTTTTATAATGGATTATAATAGAAGCAGGACTTCGTAATTTGTAATAGATGGTGAAAGTATAGGTAATTTTACACCATTATGTGCAGAAGATCGATTATCTTATAGACATATTCGTGCACAACGATACCAACAGGCCAAAAATCGGGCAAACAAAAAGTTTCAAAAATAGACACGGAAACAAATAATTTAAAGGAGGAGATACAGCGGCAGTAAGTGAAATTGAACTTCGACGCAGAAATATTATTTGAGCATTAAAGGGTATATAATTTTCAATATAAGTTCGTTTATTACTTTCTTTATTCAGCTCCACTTATAGACTAACTAATTCCTAAATTAAACCTATTCCTAACTATGCTGTGCTGATAAAATCGTACGCTGCTCGGCATCCACCGTTACATTAAGACAAAGTCAAAGCCAAGGTCAAGGTTTCTGATTCGCATATTGAATCGCGTGATTCTTTTAACATATTTGTTGTTGTTTTTTGTAACATAAGCACCGTATCATAACAATCAGGCGATATGCGGAGACTTATTGTTTTTGTGCCCGGACACTAGTCAACAAATTAAATTAAACTTTGTTAACTCTTCCCTTCGTAAGTTTATGGAGTTTCACAATCAGCATAATTCCAGTAGAATATATAGTTCGTTGCGACCTCTCCTCGTGATGCTTAATTCGTGTGATTGGTTTGGCATTTCTAGCGGTGGCGATTCTATTATTGCGCTTCTTAAACTTTAGAATTGGCACAGTTATAATATTTCGTTTAAACTAAATGAATTATTTGTTCTATGTCTTATGAGATTACAGATACAAGAAAAATACATATTTGATAGGGAAGTCTTAAAACTAACAAAATGTATCGATTATAATAGATATTTGTAAATTGAAAAATTATCTTAAAATATTTAATGTGGTTACTTTTAACAATCTTAACTACAAACATAAAGTACAAAAAAAATTGTTTATAGACTAATTTCTAAATACGAACATTTAGCACAATAAACACAATTTTTTTGTTTAATTTAACTTATGCATAGCAGAGTGCTCTCAACATATAATAGATGGATATTAATCGAATTTCTTACGGGGTTACCGTCTGTAAGAGTTGTGAAATTTGATCGCAAATTGTCCTTGTGGACTCTTCGCTTGTTTACTAAAACCGTTGTTCCTAAATCTCTCTCTACTGTTCGCTCTACATATAATGGTGATAATTTGTTTCCCAGTCTTTTATTGGTCCTAACCATGACTTTGTCGCCAATATTATACTGTCGAGACTGTCTGTTTTTATTATGCGTTAATAATTATTTTTCTTGTGCAGTTTTTATTCTACTCGATATTTCCTCTTGTTCGTTCGATATGTTGTGAAATATATCAAGAGGTCTTTTGTTTGTGACCGAGTGGATACTTTTGTTATATTCTATAGTAGACAACAAGATCAGTTCGGTAGTGTCGTCAATTCCTGTCCCTAGTTTAAGGTACCTTGCAATTTCGCCTAACGTACTGTGAAAACGCTCCACCTGACCATTTGAAGAGCTGTGAAGAGGTGGGGCGTTGACAATTTCTATTCTAAATTTGTTTAAAATGGCTTTTATTGTATAAGAGTTCAGTGATTTTTCGTTATCGCAAAATATTGTTCTTATATTTGAAAACAAATTTTATATATGAAATAGCTGAGATTTTACGTCTACAATGGTTTCTTTGGTCGTCGTTCATACTTTGCCTGTGAGCATATTTTACAATTTGAAGCGACTTCTTTTGCTATTTTATTCATTTTTGGAAAAAAATAAGTTTTTAACACTTGTTTAATATTTTCTTGAGGTGCGCGGTGGAAACGATTGTGTTCTGCAATAACTATTTCCTTTTGATCATTTGGATCGTAAATATCTTGCACAAAATTTTTTGATTGCCTAAATTTTACTGAAGGGAATAGTTCGACTAGTTTGTGTTGTATTTGAGCGATCACAGGTAAAGTGCAATGAATTGCATTCACAACATCAGTATTAACAACTTCCTGCAAATCCTCTAATAGTAGTGCACTGTCACAGAATGTAATGATATGTCTCATTTTCGAACCAAATATTACAAAAGTTTTACATAAACGTGTTTCTCCTTCTTCAATTAAAATTTAGCTTCGCTAACAGTTAACCGGGTTTTCCACTGAATCTATGGTATATGAATATGATTCTTCACTATGAACAGTGGCAGAATCAGAATTTGCTTCTACGTCCATAGAATTTATCTGCTGTCTTGATAACGCATCAGCAACTAAATTCTCCTTTCCGGGTTTATAATGAAGCTTAGCATTAAACTCTTCTATGAGAGCCTTCCATATCTTAATTTTCGCGTTTGGTTTTTTGTCGGACACTGCAAACGTTAAAGGTTGGTGGTCTGTAAACATATTAATTTCTTTGACTCCATAGAGGTAATTTCTAAGCTTTTTCAAGGCCCAAACGATCGCAAGTAGTTCCCTTTCATTCGTCGCAAAATGTTCCTCGTTTTTCCTCAATGTCCTCGAGATCATTATTATGGGTCTACCACTTTGTGAAAGCACAGCCCCTAAACCCCAGCTTGATGCATCGGTGGTTAAATCAAATGGTTTTTTAAAGTCGGGATACATGAGCATTACATCTTCTGACGTTAAGATCTCTCTTAACGAATTGAATACCTGGAGTGCTTCAGTGCACAAATTGATTAGTATCTTCTTCGACAGGTTGGCACTAATTTTACCATTTTCGCCTTTTAATATATCAGTTAAAGGCTTTGCTATTCGTGCAAAGTCTTTTATAAAACAGCGGTAGTATCCCGCTAACCCCAAAAAGGATCTTAAGCTGTATAATGTATTAGGAGTGGGAAAGTTTTTCATTGATTCTACTTTTTCGAAACAAAAAAACCAAGATATTTCAATTCTGTCCTAAAAAACTTTGAATTTTCCAACGACACTCTCATGTTTGCCTCATACAGGCTTTTTAATACATTTTCTACATCTTTAACATGCTGTTCCTTAGTTTTTGAAAAAACAATTACATCATCGACGTACACGTGACAGGTCTTGCCAATTTGGTCTCTAAGTACATCGTCTATCGCTCTTTGGAAAATACTTGGAGCATTTTTTAGGCCAAAGGGCATCCTGCAAAATTCGTATTTTCCATTATCAAGAGAGAACGCGGTTTTTTCTCTGTCTTTCTCGCTAAGCTGTATTTGGTGAAATCCTGATTTGAGGTCAAGACTGGTAAAGTATTGGGACTCGCCCAAATTTGCCAATATTACCGTTATGTTAGGAATAGGGTATTTATCGTCAATTGTTTTTTGATTTAATTTACGAAAATCTATAACCATTCTTTTCTTTCTATTTCCTAACTCGTCTGAACCTTTTTTGTCAACTACCCATATGGGGTTGTTGTACGGAGATCTTGAAGGTCGTATTATGTTATTCGACAATAGTTCTTTGACTTCATTGTTCACAAATTCTGCTACTCCCATTGGATAGGGGTATAATTTGGAATGGATCGGCTACTCATCGTTCGTTCGGATTGTTGCCGTAATATTTATATTGTACGGCAGAGATTCATTTGGGTCTGCGAAGACGCCAGAATTTTTGTTTATAATTTTTTGGAAACATTCTTTTACAGCTATTGGTATATGTTCGTTTTGAAGAGTTATAGAGTTAACGTCTTGGCAATTAAAGAAACGCAATTTCTCAGAGCCAAAGTCGTACTTTATTTCTCCTCTCTTAAAATCGATATTAGCATTTATCTGTCTGAGAAAATCCAGTCCTATAATGGCGTCGAATGTATTAAGATCGGAAAGTATAAAGAAATCCACCTTCTTACCGAACAAGGTTAAGGCACATTTCAGTTCAATTTTGTTACAACCGTTAATAGATTTAACAAGAAAAGGTTTTGATACAGGCACCACTGGTATCAGTTCTGGTATGGGCCTTATACAATTTTTTGATGCACCTGTATCTACAAGAAATTTTCTCTCTTTCCCTGCTACTCTTCTACTAATCAACGGTAGCAGGGATTGCACAGTGGTTGGGCCTGTATGGAAGCCGCGGCCAAAAACACTTCTAGTTGTTATATCGTTTCGAAATTTTCACCAAAATTCTATAAAAATATTTTAATTATAGCAAAAAAAAAATTGGACATATCGCCCGACTATATCCTATAGCTACCATACAAAATATCGGACCAAATTTGAAACGCGTTGCTATTTTCAGTTTCAAACTTTTTTATTGAAGTATTTTTACATTTAAATAATATTTTGAGAGGAAGAAGGCGTGGTTTCGACTTCAGCTTTTGATTCACTTACAGTGATTTTGTCTGGATAGGTTAATTTCTTAGCCTTTAACAGTTGTCCGTAGCTTGGGAAAAGTTCAAAGGAGGTCTTTGAGTTCACAAAGCTTCGAATAAGAAAATATTGATGCTTGCTCAAGTTTGCCTCTATGAGAAGCGATAGGACTTCATCGATGTTAGCTTTGCTACACATTGCATTTGATTGAAAGTTGCACGATCGTAAATCAGAAGCTGCAGATTCATTAATTTTTGAAAGCTCAGCAATTCTTCGTCTCTTAGTTCTGTTTGATGACTCACTAAAGTCTACTTTCGGACGTCCACGTTTAGCAGCCTTGATCTTTTTTTGAGGAGTGTGTTTGATTAAAATTGTTTCCTTCTCGTTAAGCCAATTAGATTGGAATTTAAGAACTGATGCCTTTTTGCGTTTATATTGTGTCCAAAACGAAGCAATTTTTTTGCAAATGTATCCAATACATTTCGTTAACACGCTCATCTCGGACACGTAGCCAATGTTCTCAATATTGCTGTTCACATGATCGATGGCCTTCCGTAATTTTTCTGCATTGGTGCCGATTGCTGTACACCAATAATTGAATACCAAAATTAAAGTAATAAAGAAATAACGCTATAAAAATTAAAATTTGAACCTAATAAAAACATAAAACACGAAAGACGAACACAAAGACACAGCACAACTACAATGCAAAACAGCTGCTTTGACCTTGAAGAAAAAAAGAGTTGATGTTAGTATATTGTTGATTATGCACACATCTGCAAATATCTGCAGCTAGCTTTAACTTTTTTTATAAATATTAACAAATACACTGAATAAAAAATGAATCGGGGCATCTTGGGGGATCACAGTTAAAACTTTAAGTAAACATTAAAAGACGAATACAAAAGATACTAAATATATAATAAAGTAAAGAATTATTTTCATAAGAACGACAACACAAGTTAGCTTTTATTAATATTGAAACTTAAAAATAATACCTTTAACTTCAAAATCCATTTTATATTATTTCAATTGGGCAGCGTAATTAGTTGACTGAACGCTTTGAAATTCGCTTTTATTGTGAAATATTCGCGATGCGTGCAGCTGCGCTTTGCAAATGAACACGTGTTCACAGCTTCAATTCTATTTTTAGAAAGTCCCGTTAGATATCCAGAAAAAATCGGTTTGCTATGAAGAAGCTTGGTCATTTTAGAGGCAATTTGGTTACTTTTCGCAAATTTTTGTTGTTATGATTTTTTAAATTTTGTCCTATGGGCGCAACCACTGTGGATTGTCCACTAAAAAAATGAGTTCCTCTGATATAATGTCTTCAACTTCTTCTTCTGATACTACATTATAGTCCTGAATATCTTCAACTTGAGCTACATGCTTAATTCGTTGTACCTTTGGGTCATTATAACGATCCGAACTATTTGGTCTTTTAAATGGATGCTTTTGATTAAATCTCTCATTTCCTTGCCATTGATTAGTTATTTGATGTTGGTTCGGCTTGAAATTAGATTGGCTTATCCTATTGCTTTTTAAGTATTTATTATTACTATTATTAAAATTTGTTGGTTGTCGGAAACGGGATTCTGATGGATTTACTTCCATCGGTTCTGTTTTAAGTTTTCCTTCTAATGCCAAGAGATGAGTGTTTGGTCTATTCTGAGTGGTTTGGTTTCCATCTTGACGTTTAAATTGTGGGTGATTTTTTTGTTCGATTCCTCTTGGGCAAGAGCTAGAGCGGAAGATAAGTCGGTTGGTCTAGATGAAAATAAAATACCACACAATGGTTTCTTAAGTCCGGATCTAAATACTCTTAATGCATCCATTCGATATTTTCCATTAAATTAGTATCGTCACCGTGTGTCATTATTGTCTTATTAATCAGAATTGTAAGCTTTTTTTCTACCTCATCAAAAAAATTCTGTAATTGTTAGATTACCTTGACGTAATATAGATAATTCCTGTTCTATTAAATAAATCGGTCTTTTGTCGGAGTAAGTGAAATCAAGCCTAGCAATAATTGCCCTAAAATTCAGCACGGTATTATAAGATGCTAATACTGCGTCGGCTTGTCCTCTAATTTTATTACGAATAATCGCCACTGCTTCATAATGTCGATAGCTACCATCATAGTTTTCAAACAACTTATAGGCTGCATGGGCAGCCTGACGCCAAGATACGTATTGGTTTTGGTTTCCATTAAATTCAGGAAGAGATTTTATTACGACCAATGAACCGTCGCAATTTACGTTTGCTCTAATTGCTACTGTTTCATAATTCTCTACTTGACAATTCGGAATTTCCAACTCCATGACTTTTTTTGTTAAAAAATCTACTCTTTTTTAAATTCAGTTTTTTGTCTCTGAAGGGAAAGGGAAACTGCATCGTCAATTAAAGTTTGCAACTCATCAAAATTCATTCTAAAATCCTTCTGATCTACGTTTGAACTAGCATTTTTGGAGTTATTAGTTAAATGTTGATCCATTGTAAGAGCACTCTACTTAAATTTCTTATTAATAGATTATATTAATTAGACAATAAACTCCGCTGTAACACCGCTTCTGTGCCGTTGGTTGTGGGTTGTCGGCTTTCGTTGATTTTGTTGGTTTCTCGTTATGTTAAATTTATTATTATAAATGTGATGTTTTCCTAAAATTTCTTGTTGGATGAAGTGGGCTGCAGTGCGAGCTTTTCAAATATTTAGGAATTATTGTTGGATTTTTTCGCCTGAATTTCACGTTTAGCACAATTTTAACTGGAGAGTATTGTAGTGTGCATATAATATAATGTGCGTACTTTTTGTTTCCTAGTTTTAGCTAAACAGTACACTTAAAATTTTGTTCCACGTGTTGAGCGCCAGTTTCAATATAAGTTCGTTTATTACTTTCTTTATTCAGTTTCACTTACAGACTAAATAATTCCTAAATTAAACCTATTCCTAACTATGCTGTGCTGATAAAATCGTACGCTGCTCGGCATCCACCGTTACATTAAGACAAAGTCAAAGCCAAGGTCAAGGTTTCTGATTCGCATATTGAATCGCGTGATTCTTTTAACTTATTTGCTGTTGTTTTTCGTAACATAAGCACCGTATCATATCAATCAGGTGATATGCGGAGTCTTATTGTTTTTGTGCCCGGACACTAGTCAACAAATTAAATTAAACTTTGTTAACTTATACGCTTTTATGTTGTCTCTAGTCGTATCAGAAGACAGACGTGATGTATACACGGACTAACGAGGGGCAACAAAGGTCATGCTATTAACATTTGGGTTTATATTATGTGCCGCAACTAAAATAAAATATGCAACACTAAAGGAAATGAAAAGATATGAGTTACAAAAGCTTTAAACCAAGAGAAAAGAGAGCACTATAGAGTGTGACACTTATTGAACTCGCAATAACTCAACTTCCGAAAAATTTAAATGAAAGAACAACGCAAATAGAGCACACTTGAGAAAGAAAAAACAATAACAAAGAACACTAGTTAGTTTCTTTGAATATTTGAAAAGTGTAAAAAACAAGAAGAGAAATAGGAATGAAAAAAAAAAACCTAAAACTTGATTTTATTTCCCCCGTTCCTATTAACATCTATACCAAACTTCTAATATATGCAAAAATATGCAAAGTTTCTGTATAGCTTACATCGCCCCCTATGATTTTGATGAAACTTAGCAGGATTACTTCTCCCGATCCCATTAACTTAGTAAAACAAAACTCAGTCGAAATCTCAGTTAGCTGCAACAAAAACATATTTGTGTTTGGGCATCGCAGCAGTGGTGCCGGCACGCTGTTTAAAAAACCAAAAACAATTGTTGATCAGCAACAATTAATAACTGTAGCCTAAGGGCTCACCTGCCCAGTGTTTGGGTATTTGTTCTGGCGCATGTGCAGTCTATGTACAGTAAACTTTGAAACCTTGTATAGGCTCAAATATATTTGTTTTTTTTTTTTTTTTTCTTTATTTCTTTGTGAATCGAGAAAGTTTATTGCTTATTAGTCGCCTAAGCAATATAACTGCTTGTGTTTATTTTTGCCCGCAAAAATAACATCAGTCTATTTAAAGACTTATTTTTGCACATTTACCGATTTTCTTTTTGCAAAATTGTAAATGACTGCAGAAGTAAATATGACCGACATGTCAAACTCAAGTGACCCTGAGCTAGATCGGATACTGGGTAATGCGGCTTGGTTACATGGCCCATCAACAACAACAACGACAACAACAACAACGTCCAGTGTCTCCCATTACAGAGTAATGGCCTCATCTGATACCTCTTTGGTTTTTAGATTCAATTCGGCCTCTGAGAATGTTACCTCGTCCAATATGGCTGCCCATTCTATTCCAGCTGTTACTTGCTCTGTCCATGAAGGACGTCAAACCGCAAACAGTGCGGTTAAAACAAAGGTGAACTGGCAGACACCTAAAACCAAAAGGCTACCCTCTCCACGTTCCCCTATAGGTCACTTTAAAAAAGGGTAGAGTGATGTCGGAGCAAGCGAAGGCAACCACCAGTCTGCCTGATCGATCTAATAATCGATTTGCATTGCTATCAGCCTCTGAAAATGAAGATGACCTAAACAATCCTTCCCAAGTTGAAGAAATGGTGCTTGATGATGCTGCTACAACCACTAAGAGGAGTAGAAAACCACCCCCTATTAACATAGAAGATGTGAATGACGTGCACAAAATGGAACAAGAGCTTGCAGTAATCAGTAGTCTGAGTAGTTTTACGCTCAAAGTACTAAAAAATGGGACAGTAAGAGTATTTACTGAGGATTCAGACTCATATCGTGCTTTAGTTAGCTACCTAAAGGAGCGCGGTACTAAGCATTATACATATCAATTGAAAGAGGACAAAGCCTTCAGGGTAGTGGTTCGTAACCTTGCTAGCACCACTCCCCACATTGTTATAAAGGAAGCCATAATGTTACCGGAGTGAATAATCCCAGTCCGCGCAAGATAATCAACAATGAAAATGGAGAAGAAATTGAAAGGTTAATTCCAAACAACTTCTTCTTCATTAACCTCGCTAAAGCACCTAACAACAAAGAGGCGTTAGATATTTAACGCATAGGTAGGCAACGGGTTCTGGTGGAAACTCCAAGGATAAATCCGGCTGTCACCCAGTGCTATAGATGCTATGGATTCGGGCACTCCAAAAATTATTGCCTGAGACAGCCGACTTGTGGAAAATGTGGATAAAACCATGCAACCACTTAATGCAAGACTGTTCAGGACCTTTGCTGCATCAATTGTGGAGAAAAACATGCTGCTTGGAGCAAAGTTTGTCAATTCTTCAAGTCGAAGTTAACCGAGCCCAGCATTACAACTGCAGTGGGAGGAAGCATGAATGAAGCTTCCATAAAAAGCTACGTCCCGGCGACAATGGTTAGGGGTGACACCTCATATGCAGACACAATGCGTGCAGGATTGCAAATAATAAATCCACCGAGAAGTTCCGAAAATGCGCACAACCGAGCAGTGCCCCAACAACAACCGCAGAGGACACAACTGCCTGACAGCTGTAGCAGGTTGGAAGCTGCAATAAAAGCCCTTACGGCATTCTTCAATCAATGTTTAAGGAATTAAAGGAAAACAACCAGTTCCTTAAACAATTATGCCTTAAACTCATGAATGCCAACAAATGACGCCCACTCAGCCTTGGATTGTGGAACGCCCGAGGGCTATCAGGGCATATAGAGGAATTGAAGACGTTCCTTAATGAACATACAATTGATATCATGCTCATTACGGAGACTTGGCTGCAGCCTGGAGTATCGATTTTTATACCGGGGTATGATATCCACAAGGCGGATCATCCCAGCAACAGGCCAAGAGGAGGAGCCGCGGTGTTAGTTAAGCAGGAGCTTTCGTACTACCAAGACGCGCCAGTGAAAACGTCCTGTTTACAAATGGCTTCCATTTATGTGGCCACCAACAGGGGCGAATTGCTAGTGTCCTCTCTATATCTCCCCCCTCATCAATCTTGGTCAGCATCCGACTTTGAGCAGCTTCTTAGCAGGCTAGGAGGGAAGTATCTCATCGGTGGGGACTTCAACGCTAAACACAGGCTTTGGGGCGACTATAGAGCGGGTTCGAGGGGTAGGTGTTTAAAGGAAGCTGTTATAAATTCCTATGCCCAAATCCTAGCAACTGGTCAAGTGACACACTTCCCATTTGTGCAACGACACACGCCCAGTGCCATCGATTTCTTTGTGTTCAATGGCTTGCGAGCAAAAGAGTTGAAAATAAGAGCTGAGTACCAGCTCTCCTCGGACCACCTGCCCCTTGTGGTTACTTTGGACTACACCCCGCAGACCAAAACCCCTAAGGGACGACTTCTGCCACCGGGTGTCAATATGGTTTCATTTCGCCGGGAGGTTGAGGAAACTCTTGATTTAACCCTCGAGATCCTTCAACTACAAGACATTGAAGATGCTTAAGTGATCTTCCTTAATAAGGTACACGCGGCTGCTCTTATTGCTAAATCTGAAAGCTCAACGCAAGTACCAAGGGTACAAAACAGACTTCCACCATCTATAGAAGTACTGCTGCTGGTGAAAAGGAGACTCAGGCGACAGTTATGCCGCACCCGGGATCCTATAGTGGACATTGTTTACCGCAGAGTCGCCAATAGAATCAAGAAAATGTTAGCGGTACAAAAACAGAAGGACACGGATCGCTTCCTAGAAAATGTCACCCCAGATGCGAGCACACAACATTCCTTATGGACTCTGGCTAAGAGATACAAACAGCATGTGTCTCCAAAATTTCCGATCAGGAAGGCGGATGGTTCTTGGGCTAAGTCCCCAAAGGAACGTGCGGAAGCATTCGCTGAGGATTTAGAGGCCCGCTTCCAGCCTTTTAACTTCAACACAGAGAGAAGAAAACGTATTGTCCAGGCGACGCTTGACAGCCCTGGTCAGCTATGCCTTCCAGTCACCTCCATCACTGTCCAAGAAATTAAAGCACACATAAAAGATCTGAAGACCAAGAAGGCCCCAGGAGAGGATGGGCTTGATAATTTCACACTCAAGGCTTTGCCGGCCAAAGGGGTGCTCTTTCTGGTCCTCATCTTTAATGAGGTGTTGAGGCTAGGACACATCCCATCACAGTGGAAGAAGGCTAGGATCTGTATGATTCACAAGGTTAGAAAGAGCCCATCGTCCTTGGAATCATATAGACCAATCAGTCTGCTGTCCACCGTAGCCAAGCTTTTCGAAAAGTGCCTCCTAACAAGAATACTTGGGATTGAGAACGTAAAGAAAACAGATACCACCCTTTCAGTTTGGATTCCGTAAGTCCCATGGAACTCCAGAACAGCTGAATAGGGTAGTAAATTTCATCCTAGATGGGTATGAAGCCAAAGAGTACGTGGTGGCCTCTTATCTTGATGTAAGTCAGGCATTTGATAGAGTATGGCATGATGGCCTTCTATTTAAGCTCAAGGGTATACTGCCGCCTCAGCTGTTCTTGCTAATAAAAACTTATTTGACAGATAGGACTTTCTCTGTTGTCCTGGATGGGAAGGAGTCATCAGTCAGAGAAATAAAGGCTGGTGTGCCACAAGGAAGTGTACTAGGACCAACGCTTTACTCACTGTTCACCAGCGATATGCCCACAGGCTCATCGATTCCAATAGATGTCCCGGATGACCTAATGATAGCTACATTTGCTGACGATACAGCAATCCTTACAAGAGATAAATGTGTTTACATTGCTACCGATGCACTCCAACTATATCTTCGAGAGTTTGGTTAATGGGCAAAACGCTGGAATATCAGCATAAACCTTGACAAGTGCGTTAGTGTGACGCATTCATTATGCAGGGATAACTGCCCGAGAGTATACCTCCAGGAGCAGCTTCTAGACCGCCGGCCTGGACACGAATATCTGGGGGTCTATCTAGACAGGTGACACACTTTCAAGACGCATATCAGCAGATTAGTGAAATCTCTCAGTGAAAGGATACGCCAACTGGGGTGGCTCTTGAACAGCAATAATAAATTATCTTTGTTGAACAAAGTTAACGTGTACAAAGCCATAATTGCACCTGCCTGGCGGTACGGGATGCAAGTTTATGGTATTGCTGCTAGGTCGCATCTTGATAAGATCAGAGTCCTTCAAGCAAAGGTCCTACGAAAATTCTCGGGCACCCCTTGGTATATGCGAACTGCGAATATTGAGAAAGACTTACAAGTTCCTAAAGTTGGCGATGTCCTGAACAAGCAGGCTGCGGCGTATTTAGAACGCATAAAAAACCACCCAAATGCACTAGCCAGACGCATACTCAAGAGGCGCAGGAAGGGGGGAGTCATTATGACGAGACGACTTCGGAGAACACATCCTGCCGACCTACCAAACAGAACTGTATAACGCTCAATTTGCCAAATTGTTAAAAAACATCCCACCTAGCCTGTTTAGAATATGTTGTTAATCTTGTTTTTATATAAATTTAATTTGTTGTTTTTGAATAACAGAATAATTAAATAAATGATAAGTTTAAAAAAAAAAAAAAAAGAAGAGCATTCTTCGCATTTTCTAACATTACTTCTGACACAACCAAATAAAAACATGTGATCACTCATCTCGACCCAAAATCATTGCCACTAAGCTTTGCCAAAACAATTGCTATTGCAGCGAATCCGCAACTTATCGGATTGACATGTTAACTACGCAACACTGACGTCAATATAAGCAGAAATAGAAGCGATAAAAAGGAATCAAAATATAATTCTAAATAATCACAATCGCGCAGCATGCTCACGAAACAACACTGAAAGCAAAGACAACTGCAACCACAATAATAACCCTTGTTTTTACCACAAGAATTTCCGAGCAACCGTGAACATGTGTAAGAGTGCACTTAGTTAAATGCTTCTACAGCGAAAACTAACATCGTTGTCATCAATGCAAGCACCTGCAGCCTTTAGAATGCCGTTATCGATTGGAGTACGTAGTGTTCGTTTCTAAAAGACTCCGGTTCAACGATATCCCTATGTTGATTTTATTACAAAATATGGATTACTAATCGATCTACAACTACACCGTCTAATATACCAAACAACAGCCCTGCATACTTGCGGCAAAGTTAAACAAACTGAAGTACACAGTACTTCAAGAATCATCTCAATGGCATTGATGCACGACGGATACAAACACTCATGTAACACAGCGCTTTCGCTGTTCATCGTAGCATTAGAACAGGACAGCCGCTTGCATAACACGCTCGTACACTTACAGGAAAGAAACTACTTGATACAAAATCTGCAATTCAAGTGATGCTTGACAATGGGATTGCATGCCCATAAAAAAAAACCAATATGCTAGCCTATAACATATTCATATCAAACTATCAGGTGACTTTTGCCCTTGCGGCGGCTGTAGGAAACTGAATGCCCATACAGTGCACAACAAAATATGGTTAACGACGCTTGATCTTCTGAAAGCATTCAACCAAATTGAAATGGTAAAAGAAGAGAGATCTAAAATCAGACTTCAATTTAAAATGGAGACCGAAACACTATCCGTTGAAGAAGAACTGTACTGTAAAAATAAAATAGAGAACTTAATTCCAAACGAGTTTCAAATTCCCAATAAAAAATTATTCATAAATCATAGCCTGCAACTTACTATGGTAGATGGTAAAGTGTGCAACGCGTTAAGCAATATGTCGTCTATGAAATGCTTTATATGCGGTGAAACACCCACCGAAATGAATGATTTAGATAAAATTCTTATAAAAAAAGTTGATAAAAAGTATTTTGAATTCGGCTTATCACCACTTCATTCCTACACACGCTTTTTTGAGTACTTTTTGCACATTTCATACAAGTTGGAAATACAAATGTGGTAAGCAAGATCAGCAGAACAAAAGCTTAAAGTACTGCAAAGAAAAGAACGAGTCCAAGCGGAATTTTGCGATAAAATGGGAATAATTGTTGATAAGCCAAGCGACGGAGGCAGAGGAACTTCCAACGAAGGAAATATAGCCAGGAAATTTTTTAGTAACCCGAGTTTGGCATCTGATATTACAGGCATTGATGAAGCAGTGATAACCCGAAGCGCAACGATGTTGCAAGCCTTAGCATCAGGATATTCCATTAATGCAAAAAAATTCGAAAGCTATGCGTTGGATACTGCTAAGCAGTTGATAAAAATATATCCATGGTACTATCTTCCAGCAACAGTGCATAAAATTTTAATTCACGGTGCGAAGGTGATAGAGCACGCGTTGCTGTCGATTGGAGAGCTCAGAGGAAGTTGCGGAGTCCAACAACAAAGAAGTAAAGAAGTGCCGTCTGCAACATACTCGGAAGATGTCTCGCATATTGACAAATACAGATTTAATCAATACACTTTTTTTGCGTTCAGACCCTTTTATAACAGGTCAAAGTGCCTTATAAAACATTCAAAAGGGAGGACGGAAGTATCATAGGTCGTTCAAATTCAATTGCTTATAAAATCGTTAGAGAGATTAGAGGGACGTTATCTCTATACTGGCATACTTAATTTTTTTGTGCTGAAGAAATTTTCAGCTTTGTGGGTGATTTTATGGGGAAGGAGGGGGAGGGGCAAAATTTTAAAATGAATTTGTAAAATTCCGGAGAAGTCCTAGTCGAATGCAAAAAAAAACGAAGTCTCTATCTATTACCGTTTCCAAGATCCTTTCGTTCATACGAACGGACAGACGGACATGGCTATATCGACTTCTCTATCACTCCTGACCATAATGGGGGTAACTTATTTATACCTGTTACATACATTTGCATAAAACCAATAGGCTCTTGTACCTTCGGCACAGGGCCTAATAAATTAATCGCATTGCAAATTTCTCCTGAGGGCTAAAAACCACCAGATGATTGGGTGGAAATTTTAAAAAATTTTCCGAAGCCGACAACAATTTAATAACTGATAAGATTCACCGGTATTATGAACTTTCATCGTCTCAGTTTATCACACGCAGCTAATCTACAAGCACCGCTAAACGATCTGTTAAAAGCACGCGTAAGAAAGACGAACCAATTCGTTGGAACGAAAAAACTATTTAGCTTCACACAAAATTTTTTACGTAAGCTGTCAAAAGCAGAACAGATACATAGTACATCTGATCGTAATTGACTCGCTGTATTTGCCTGCTGTATTTTAAACATAATCTTGATGGAAGACAGTTTATGAACTGCACAGACCATAAACCACTACCATATGCGTTCCAACAAAAATCAAGTAAAGCTTCTAATCGAAAATAACGTTAACTAGAGTTCTTATCACAATTCCCTGCAGATCTAAGATAAGTAAAAGGTGAAGATAATATAATTGCGGATGCTCTATCACGACTAGAGATGATTTGCATGCCAGCTGCATTTAACGCAGATAATATCAAAAAGGCACAGCAAAACGACAGCGAGCTAGACCAACTCTTAGAAAATACCACTTCACTTACTTTACGACTTTTAACTATCGAGCGTAAGTGCACATTTACTGCGTCATATACACAGCACTTCAGAAAACACAACGAAACACAACTTGATAGTTATGTAATAAATACGGCCGGCGATCAAGCGAGATGGAATGGCATGGTCAAAATAATGCATCGATTGTCAGCTCGTAAAATTGCAACGCCATAATCGTACGGAACCACAGAAAATCAACATGCCCGATAGCAGATTTACACATATACATATAGACATAATGACATTTAAAATTTTCGATACTGCCTTACAATCACTAGTTGCTACACACGTCGGCCTAAAGCTATTGTTTGTTCATCGGCGTAACCAGTCAACCAAGTGCTCAAGCTTTGGCGATGTCATCACTTAAGCTGAACTAGCGACCTTGTCGCTAGCGGTGCTGGGTTCACTGCCTGTAATAGAAAACACCTACACAGCATTGATGCATATAAGATGCTTTATATACGCACCAATTAAGATCCAAAAAGTGATCCAGTGAGTCAGCTCAATATACCACCAAAAACCAATCCTCAGCCACGAATTATTTCTTACGCCAAATAAAGCGCAGCTCACCTTGTAAAATAATATAAAAACACTCGTCTTTTGTTTCAAGTTTCAAAACATAAAATAAATGTTCTTTATTTTTAATTTGAGCTCACAATAAACTAATGTTCACTAATGTTCAGTCGCACCAATTATTAATATTTATTATTTTTACTAAATAATAATATATATGTAAATCAAAACCAAAAATATATAAATGCGTCCAGCTACACAAACGTTGGCGCATGAAAACACTATAAACACTAGCTCTGCCCACCGCGGCAGAGACTTAAATTAAGCGAGTTGAAGGCGCGGTGACGAAATTGCAACTAACTAGCTTCTAATGCAAGCGATCAAAAGAAGCTAAACAAAATCTATGCAAAAGTTGGTGGATTATTACAATAACAAATATATACAGAGAAGATGATTAACGGTATCTTCTTTCTCGCTTGCTCTTTTTCTATTCTATGTGGCAATTGTAGAAGTTCAGAAAAAGAACTAAAACTTAATCTATTATAGACATATGCGGCATAAAGATTCCGTCCACCTTGCATCTACGCAGCAAAAACTTAACAAAATAATTATATGAATCTTATAAAATATACTACAAATATATGTTGAATTTGCAGTTATAGATGATCAGCTCTCCTGGATCAACTGTATCTTGATGCCCAAATATATAGCGTTGGTACTGCGCCGAATGTTGTCTGGGACTAGCTGGATCCTCACGTAGCCTTCACCATTGATACTCCATCCGATTCTACCAGCCTCGTAAAAGCTGGGATCGGCCAAAATGTAGGTACTGGAGATGCGTCAAACGCTCGAGTTCGAACTACCTCGACTGTACTCTGCACGACCACTGTGGTACCACGTTCATGACCACACAATTTTGTGTCAATTCTGCTGCTGTCGGGTAACTTTAAGCTTTTATTGCCCAGACGGCACCAATGGCAAGAATACAATCCTCTTGGCAGTGGAAAACTGTTCCACTGCATGTTGAAGCGGCTCTAGCTACAGGAGCTATATCCGTATATGACCGATACGGATGCACACGCCGAGACCCAAGTGCAACTTGGGTGGAGTCCCGTGAGGCTTGATTCTCACTATGCACATAGTGCGTCTCCCTCCATCTCGACGTGTGGCGCGCAGTACGCACGACTTCATCAAACTCCATACGCGCCACACTTTTTCCAGATGAGCCTTTTCCTTTGTTGCCAAACCCGATCGATGTACACTAGACTACCAAGTTTGTAGTTCTCGGGCTGACATTCCCAAACTGGGTCCCATTGTTTGTCCATGTCCACGTACCGACGAGCTGTTTGATGTGCACGATTTTGACCATTGGTGCTCTGGAGGTCTGCCCCTGCAAATATATAAAAGAAAAGTGGCTCCAACACCATCTATATGGAAACCTTTTTATTTCAACTGACAAACTTTTACCGTGTGCATTTTTAACTTAGGCTGCACATGACTCATGACTAATATGACTAATATTACAATAGGCCTGAGAAGTTTCTCTACAAACTATCCCATCATAACCTAAGGCAACTCTTGGAACCCAATGTTCCAATTTTTTTGAATTTTCCAAAATAGCGAAACACTGAAACTCGCTCTCACTCAATCTTATCTCAATTTGCCTTTTATTTAAAATTGGCAAATTGGCTTTGTGTTTTCGAAGACCGACTAGCTCCACTCAAAGTCGACTCTCTTCAACACCTGTTCTGTGTCTCTCACTTTAAGGCTCTAGTTTGTTCAAAATTACTGACTTTTTTGGACTACCTAAGGGTACTGGGACTGCAATACACTTTTGCGACCCATACTCCTTTCTATCATTTGAGATATCGATATCTAAACAGGCCTGCATTCGCATTCACTTCGCTCAGATAAAGAGAGACACAGCAGACTACTTGTCATGGGCAGTTACCGCATAACAACAACTGGCTCAGAAATATATGTTACTACCAAATCGGATAACTTATCCGAATCTTTGTGCAACAAAATGTTGTGCTCTCCTTTACAAAATACACAATTATTCTTGTTAGGACAATCCTTATCTAAGTGCGAACTAGAAAAACATTTCAAACTCAGACCTAATTTATGTACTAATTCAATTCGGACATCGACATCTATAATTTTCGGACATTTTCTAAATAGATGTCGTTGAGCAGGACATAACATGCACCGGATCTGAATGCCTTTTTCCTTGACTGCATTTTAGAAGGTACAGGTGACATACTAACACTTGGCTCAATGATAGTATGTAGGATTACTATTAAAATTTTGCAAAGTCTCACGAATTTGGCTACAACCACGTACAAAGGTTCGAAAGCACAAATTGGATCGCGCAAAAAATAAAAAACATATATGCACTTTAATTAATTATTCTTTAAAGAGAAAAATACTTAAAGTCTCAAATAGTAAATTTTGCACACTAATTTTTGGTCGCACCGTAAACATTCAAACTGAATTTTTATTTTTTTAACGTTGTGAGCAGCAACAACTTTAACACATAGTGCGTTGACCTGTCACTGCTGCAGCTGTGTTCTAACGAAAAGAACGAGAAACAAAAAATTGTAAAACAACAACAAGCGCAGTTGCTGATTGCAAGAAGTTCAGTGACACACGCACAAAATTGGAAAAGTGCAAGCAATGGAAAATGGGTGTCTATATACTTAAAAACCGCGCGAACTAAAAATATTGTTTTCCCAATCTTCCAAATATATAAGCTAAAAAAGGCGCACTTTCAATTTGGAAATCAAATTGAACTAAGTGGTAAATTAACTATATATCAGAGCTCGCAAGAATTGGTCCCTCTTTTACATATTGTCAGCAAAAAACCTGTCGCTTGCAGACACAATTTGAAAGGTCTTGAAAAAACACTCAATCGTTGTTTTTGCTCGGCTTTCTCTTAGCTCAACCAAAGAGCGGTTTGACTTTCCGTCTCTGCTCATCGGTCCACTCAAGACCCATTGCTTCGTAAAAAATCGTCAAACGGTCTTTTGCGCATGTATGTGTATTGCGTGTGTGGATAAGCAAACAGAAAGTATGCATGAGATTATGCCTATCCCTTTCACCTTTCCTCTACCATGCTTTGCCTGTGATAAAATATCTAAGGCAACAACATAAGGCAAACGCAACAACAAAAAAAAGACCTTTTTCGCGGACAGTTTGCTCGATTGGGTCAGTAGGTGAGCGACGAACGAGTCTGTTCGTTTTGAGCGGTCAACAAAAGAGCGATCGTGTGTTTCGCTCAACCCGAAAACCGAGAGCGAGGACACTAACGAAACGAAAAATTCGGTTCCTGTTGAGACCGGGAACAGCCCGTTTAATTTTTTTCGGTCTTTTGAGTGAGCAGACCGCGCAGAAAAATTTGGTTGAGCATATTTTACGAGCTCTGCTATATATGGATTGTATGTGAAATATGTATATAAATTTTTTCTCAAAAAATAAAAAAACTACTTATCTCCAAATATAAACTTTTGACAAATTAGTAATTGGGGTTCACTGCCTGTAATAGAAAACACTTACACAGCATTGATGCATATAAGATGCTTTATATACGCATCAAATAAGATCCAACAAATGATTCAGTGATTCACAATGCCACCAAAAACCAGTCCTCAGCCACGAATTATTTCTTGCGCCAAATAAAGCGCAGATCGCCTTGTGAAATAATATAAAAACACTCGTCTTTGGTTTCGAGTTTCAATACATAAAATAAATGTTCTTTATTTTTAATTTGAGCTCACAATAAACTAATGTTCACTAATGTTCAGTCGCACCAATTATTAATATTTATTATTTTCACTAAATAATAATATATATGTAAATCAAAACCAAAAATATATAAATGCGTCCAGCTACACAAACGTTGGCGCATGAAAACACTATTAACACTACCTCTGCCCACCGCGGCAGAGACTTAAATTAAGCGAGTTGAAGGCGCGGTGACAAAATTGCAACTAACTAGCTTCTAATGCAAGCGATCAATAAAAGCAAAACAAACAAAATCTATGCAAAAGATGGTGGGTTATTACAATAACAAATATGTAGAGAGAAGATAATTAGCGGTATCTTCTTTCTCGCTTACTCTTTTCTATTCTATGTTGCTATAGTACAAGTTTAGAAAAACAACTAAAACTTAACCCATTATTGACATATGCGGCATAAACAGCTATAACGATTAATAGTATCACTACAGAAATAGTGGCAAAAACACTCTTTGATCAATGGATCACACTCCACAAACTATAACGACATTATTTAAATCGCTAAAACAATTCGTAGGCTCGAAGACAGCTAGGACATCATCATATCATCCTGCATTTAATGGCGTGATTGAACGATTCCACCACACTTTAAAAATAGCGTTGATGTGCAAACAATCAGTACCTTGGACAAAGACTTTATCATCAGTGCTATTGGATCGGATCAACAATGGATCGGATCAACAATGAAATTTTATGCACAGCAAAAATACCTAGAATCAACATGATTCATCGATGATCATCGTAAACGGTTGCGTATGATCCGATCAGCTCCGTCTTCATTACACAATAAACCACAACCGTTTCAACACCAAGCCACGTATGTATTTTTACGATGTGACCATTTTATGGCACCACTGGAACTGGGATTCATAAGACCATACCAAATAATTGAAGGAATCAACGACAAACAAAAAAAAACATCTCGGCAGAACGCAAAAACCTGCACATATATAAGAAGGCACACAGGGGTATTGACACAACATAACACAAATAACAACACGAACACCATCGGATCTATCAACAATCACATCCACCACAAAAAAAGGCAAATCCGCACAGTACCTAACATCTGTAAATGCAATTGTGCATCTTTTTATCTCTCTCTCTCTCTCTCTCTTCCTACTGATTCGAATCAACTAAGCAGATGTTAATTTGTCATTCATAATTTAGTAAAATAAAAGTTGTTTAAATAAAACAGTGGCGCACAGAATTTAATTGTCAATACAGCGCAGACACGAAAAATATTTCAATACAGCAATTCATCTCAGACCTTTCATCCATTCGAATAATGTGACCAGCCCAGTGCAGCCGCTGGAAATGTATGCGCTGGACTATGTCAAGCTCATCGAATAGCTAATACAGCTCGCGGTTCATACGGAGCCTAAACTTGTCGCCGACTCTAATAGGACCAAAACTTCTGGGGAGATTTAACCTCTCAAAGAGTAACAATGCCGTTTCGTCTGACTTAATCACGGTCCATGTCTCTGCGCCTTATAGATCTTGATTTTCGTCTTTCGAGAGAGGGCTTCAATTCTTATTAGCTTGAAGTTGAAATTGTTCACCCATGAGCCTTTACTGTTCTTCAATCTCTGAGAACGCCTTGCTGACTCGCCGTTCCTGCGTGCCGATGATATAAATGTCATCGGCGTACACGAGCACCATCTCTTCCTTTTGGAAGATCGAGCCCGACAGTTTCTGTATGCACGGGCATTGGCGTAGGATGTATTCCATCAGCAGATCAAAAAAATCGCTCGACAACACATCTCCCTGCCTGAAACCTCTCTTGGTATCAAAAGGGGTCAGGGAGCTTTTTCCCCACTCTGACAACGCTTTGTGTGTGTGACAGCGTCATTATGCAAAGAAGAACCATCTTTGCCAGGATACCTAGTGAAGACAGAGCTTTGAAAACGTCGATCGTATTGGCGAGTCGGAAGCGGCTTCATTATCGACAAATAGGTGGTGTGTGTCTTTGTTAAACTCACTGGTCTTTTCTAGGATTTGTCGTTATGTGAAAATTTGGTCACTGGTCTACCTTTTTGATCTAAGTCCACACTGATGTTGACATACAAGGGAATCCGTATAGGGCTTCAGCCTTATTACACATTTCGCGCGCCGGAATCTTATATCCGATGGAAAGGAGACTTATTCCGCGGTAATTGGCGCAAGCAGCGGGGTCTCCTTCTTAAAGATAGGACAGAGAAAACTGTGATTCCAATTATTAGGTATGCGTTCATCGGACCATATCTTGCATAAAAGCTGGTGCATACTCCTGAATAACTCAGCTGGTAGCCCATCAGTGCCTGCCGCTTTGTTATTTTTCCGCTTTCTAATAACCGATCGACCTCGTTATAGTCTAATGGCTCTACAATAGTGCAATCATTAACTAGTGGTTCCGGTGTCATTTCGCTAACGGCGTAATTTTGCGCTTCCAAGTAGGTAAGAAAAATTACTCATCTATAACGTCAGTGATTCCTGTGCATCTGTAACCAGATTTTCATTTTTGGTCCTTACAGAAAGTTACTCCAGGCTTAAAACCTTCAGTCAGACGCTTGACCTTTTGGTAAAATTTTCGAGCTTCACTTCTGTCACGAACATCTCAACATCCTCAAACTACCGCCTTTCTTTCTCCTTTTTCTTGCGTCTAAAAAGGCGTTTCTCCTCTCTCCGTTTTTCTCGATATCGCTCTCTAAAAGCTCGCGTTGCTCCCGACTGCAGAGTTCGCTGATAGGAAGCGTTCTTCTCTGCAGTAGCATTGCGACACTCCTTGTCGTACCAAGAATTCTTCACAGGTTTTGTATAACCAGTGACATCCTTGGCAGCCCTATCCATGGAGTGGGTGATATGTTTCCACTGCTCATATATATCTCGAGAAGACAATGAGATTTTCCGGAGCAGTCGGGAGAGTGTATTTGAAAAGGCTTCGGCGGCCTGTTCTGATTGCAGCTTGCCGTTGTGTAGCTTTCGTTGGATGTTGGGACAGGCTTATATTAAAATATTAAGTCTTGATGCGTATCGCTAGCTAGTTTTTTTACAGTGACGATTTGGTGCATTAAAAAGTGTGTAACATTATAAAAAAAAAAACAGTTGAACGAGCATGAATAGAGTAGCGGACAAAGACGAGAAGAAGACAGGCGCCGTCCCGTCCCGTCCCGTCCCGTCCCGTCTTTTTTTTTTTTTTTTACTTTATTTTTTTTTCTTATTTATTGTATCTCCTTTTCTTAGGACTAACAATAATTAACAATAAATTCTTAAATCTAAACTTATAATATGTACTAGCCATCCAGATGGAGGCTAGTAGTTTACAGCGGCTCTAAGAACTTAACACTGAGCTTGGGAGGTCATTTCTCCTGAGTCGCGTTGTGTTATTTTGTTGAGTGAGAGCTCTTGCGAGTGGGTTTGGGTGATAGTGGAGTTTTTGAGAATAGTTTCGTTTTGTTCCAGCTATTTCAGACTGCACTGTTGGGATATTCAGATCTCTGTGAATACAATCGTTTCGAATGTACCACGGTGCACCAGTTATTATTCTAAGAATTTTAGATTGAGCTCTTTGAATTATTTCCACATTGCTGGCGCTTGCATTGCCCCATAGCTGGGATCCGTATGGCCGTCCCGTCTGAAGCGGAAAAAGTTTGATCAGAACGTTAGGAGTGAATAACTGTTAAAAGTAGTGCATCAAAAACGTTCAATGCGAACAACGGCACGAAGGAGAATGAATGATAGAGAAAGAGAAGAAGACGCGAAAAGTACACATACACCAAGCACAAGTCAGCAGCAAAAATCGCGACATCGTCAGAGGTGTCGAGGCAACGAAAAATG
The DNA here is from genome assembly GCA_035044805.1 of Leucophenga maculata. Taxonomy (NCBI): domain Eukaryota; kingdom Metazoa; phylum Arthropoda; class Insecta; order Diptera; family Drosophilidae; genus Leucophenga; species Leucophenga maculata. The sequence continues at coordinate 60,519 of JAWNNP010003202.1, forward strand.
GAGCAGGCAGCAGTAACTAATAATAATGATATGTTACAACAGCTTTTAAATTTGTTTACATTAAAAACAAATGAAGAGGATGATGGAAAATTAACAGTACAGGATTTTTCAAAAATCATTCCGGAGTTTGATGGCAAGAACATGCCAGTGGAAAAGTGGTTCATAAATTTTGAATTAAATGCGCACGCCTATTGTTTGAGCGACAAGCAGAAGTATTTACAAGCGCGCTTAAAGATGACACATACAGCTGCATTGTTTTTGGAGTCAACTGCAGTGTACGAGTACAAAACTTTGCGAGAGCAATTAATAGAAGAATTTCATCGTGAAAAGATATGTAGTGCAGAAATTCACAAACAGCTGGATGCACGTATGAAACATAATGACGAATCGTTTCATTAATACATGTTGCAGATGAAGCGTATTGCCGCGCGTGGTGAATTGGACGCTGAATCTATAATTCGCTACGTTGATAATGGATTAAATTTGAAAAACTGATTTTAAATACAATTTATACAGCTGCTCGACATTTAAAGAATTAAAAGAAAAATATGGAGTTTACGAAAGTTTTGTGGAAATAGATGCGAAAACTAATGATCAAAAAAGACATTTTCAGCCGAACAAAAAAAAACAATAACAATATGAATGCGAGGGTTGATAGACAACCGCATTGTTTTAAGTGTGGCGCTACAGACCATCTTCGTGAAGATTGCAAGGCTGATATGAAGTGTTTCCGATGCAATAAGAGTGGGTATATGTCGAAGATTGTGCATCTTCAAAAAACGTAAATGTTGTGTACGAAACGAAGCGTCTTAAAAGACTCAAAATTAACAATGTTGAGGTGAATGCTGTGATCGACACTGGCGCTGATATGTCATTAATAAATAAAGCAGTATTTAATAAAATCAGTGGTGTCACGTTGGAAAAAAATGTTTCTACATTGAGAGGTTTGGGGGCAAACATTCAAACGTCCAGCCGGTCAGTTCCATGCAAGTGTTGAAGTTGACGACCTGAGTGCAGTGCACAAGATTTTGGTGGTAGCTGATGGTGCTATTGGGTGCGATGCACTAGTTGGTTTCGATTTCACATCCAAGTTCAACGTAATGATAACAGCAGCTGGATATGATTTTTCGTTGCCGACGGACGGACAAAGTGGCGGTATAAATCAGATAAGTATTTGTAATTTAGTCGAAACAAAATCTTGATGTTCCTCCTCAGTTTAAACCTGTGGTTGAGACGATGATGAACGACTTTAACGCTGCCAAAAACACTGCTGAATGCCCGATAGAGATCATAATTGTTCCTGATGGTAGCGTCATGCCGATTTCCCATGTCGCATTGCTTTTAATGAAGCAGATGGAGTAAAACAGCAGATTAGCGAGTGGCTCAAAGAGGGCGTTATTCAGCGTTCGTCGTCAAACTTTGCCAGCCGTATTGTTGTGGTGAAAAAGAAGGATGGCACAGAATATGCGTGGCCTATCGCCAGCTTAATAAAATTGTCCTTAAGGATTGCTTCCCGGTGCCAATGGTGGATGACGTGTTGGAAAAATTACAAAAGGCAAAATTTTTCACCGTCATGGATTTGGAAAATGGCTTCTTTCATGTGCCAATCGATAAACGCAGCAACAAATTTACGGCGTTCATCACGAAAGAAGGTCTCTACGAGTTTAACAAAGCACCGTTTGGATTTCGAAATTTCCCAACGATTTTTATCCGATTTATAAACCATATTTTCAAGATCTGATAACCGATAATGTCTTGGATATTTACATCGATGACATCAACATTTACGGAGTAAACCCAGAAGAATGCTTATTGAAAATGAAAATGGTTTTTTCGAAAGCAGCTGAATACGGGTTAAAAATAAAATGGAAAAAGTGTCTTTTCTTGCAAACGAAGGTACACTTTTTGGGACACACTTTGCCAGGAATGGAAAAAACAAACGCGATAAGAAGATTTCCGAAGCCGCAAAATATTAAAGCTGTACAATCATTTTTGGGATCAACAGGATATTTTCGCAAATTTGTAAAGAATTACTCGCTGTTCGCAAAACCGCTGACCAATTTGCTGCGTAAAGACATATGTTTTAAGATGGGACACGAAGAACTGCAAGCTGTTGAAAGAAGCCTTAATTAGTGCACCTGTACTACGTATTTATGAGAGAAATGCAAGGACAGAAATTAACACAGACGCGTCTAAAGATGGATTTGCAGCAGCATTACTACAATGGAGCGACGGTAATCTTCATCCGGTATTCTTTTAGAGTAAGAAGACAACTGAAGCGGAGTCTCGTCAGCATAGTTACGTGCTACAGGCCAAAGCGATTTTCTTAGCGTGTAAAAAATTTCGACAGTATGTACTCGGAATACATTTTAAGCTGGTGACAGATTGTTTTGCTTTTAAACAGACTTTGTCTAAAAAGGATGTACCACGTGAAGTTGCGCAGTGGGTACTTTATTTGGAAGATTTTAACTATGAGGTCGAACATAGAGCTGGAGATCGTTTAAGGCATGCTGACTGTTTAAGCCGATACCCACAGCAGATCATGATGATTACGACAGAGATTTCGGCTGCTTTGGAAATTTTGGAAATTTTATCCAGTCGTCCATATGAGAATTTTAAAATAAAAGGAGGCTTGCTGTATAAACCAGTTGATGGTATTGATTTATTAGTTATACCTAAATCAATGGAAAAAGAAGTCATTATTGATGCTCATATTTGTGGACATTTTGCTGTTCAAAAAACAATGCACATGGTGAAGCAGAATTATTGGATGTCACATTTAGAAAGAAAAGTCGCACACATTATATCCAATTGCATCAAGTGCAAAATACATAATAAGAAACTTGGAAAAAAGGTGGGTTTCCTGCATGTCGTGGAGAAAGGTGATCAGCCGTTACACACTTTATACGTGGATCATCTTGGTCCAATGGATGCTTCGGTTAAGCAGTACAAATACATTTTCGCTATGATTGACGAATTTACTAAATTCGTATGGATATATCCTACTAAGAATGCAAGCTGCGAGGAAGTCTTAAAATAGTTAGAAATCTGGTCGGAAGTGTTTGGAAATCCTGTTCGCATCGTTTGTGATCGAGGATCTGCGTTTACAGCATCTGCGTTTGAAGAATACTCAAAGCTCAATGGAATCGAGCATGTGTGGAGTACTACAGGGGTACCCAGAGGAAACGGCCAAATAGAACGTGCAAATCGCTGTATACTTTGCATCATATCCAAGCTGTCATCTGATAGTCCAGAAAAATGGTTCAGATATGTTGGACGGGTGCAGAGAGTAATAAATAGCACTGTCCATATGTCTACAAAAAGATCACCGTTTCAACTGATGTTTGGCGTTAAGATGAAAAATGCAGTTGAAGAGGAAATAATACAAATGCTTGAAAAAGAAATGTACGACGACTTTGACCAAGAGAGACAACAAATTCGGAAAACTGCATAAGAAGAATTGCAACGTGCTCAGATGGCATATAAAAATAAGTACGACAAAAACCGGAAATCCGAATATGGTTACAAGATAGGTGATCTGGTAGCAATCCGCAGCACGCAGTTCATCGCCCGAAAAAAGTTAGCAAGCGAGTATTTGGGGTCGTATGAGGTAACTAAAGTAAAGCGTAACGGGCGTTATAAAGTACGCAAAGCTACAAATGTCGAAGAGCCGATCAACACTGAAACTTTGGCGTTACGTAGTGGACAGCGAAGATTTGTATTCATCGGAGGCCGATGAATGAAGCAGGATGGCCGAATGTAACAGAGTTGGTTAGGTGTTACAGCGATGGTATCAGTTCGGTGCAGGTGATGGATGTAGGGTACTACGTTATGAAGTGTGACGGGCTGCAGTTGGTTTACTCGTGAGAGAGAGAGAGTCGCCGTTAAGCAGTCGAAGTCAAAGGTCAAGGCAGTTCGTCGTCAAAGGTCAAGTGACGAGTACAGTTCAGTTGTCAGCCGCGTCCTAAGCCGAAAAGTCGTGTCAAGTAGTCAGCCGTAAACCGCATATTAAGCTGTGCAACTAATTGTTAATACATACGTTTATTTAATATATATATTTACACCACTAAATTAAGATCGCATACGAACATATACACACATAATCCAAACAATATTTTAATAAAGGTTCGATTTACAAAAACTAATATTTAACCTTCACATATATATATACATATATATATATATCCTACTAATATTATAAATGCGAAAGTTTGTCTGTATGTATGGATGTATGTGTGGATGTTCCTTTCTTACGGCTAAACCGCTCAACCAATTCGTCTGAATTTTAGTATAGAGATAGATGGGATGATGGAAAAAAACATAGGCTACGTTTTGACCAAATCGGAGGGGGCGTTGCCCCACCCCCCATATAAGCGACAATCAAAATTTGTCATATCTTTGCATCCATTTAAGGTACAAAGATGAAAATGGGTGTGCGTTGCCCAACCACCCCTATTAGCGATAATCAAAATTTGTCATATCTTTGCAACCATTTAAGGTACAGAGATGAAATTTGGTATACATGTTAAGAGGATCATGAAAAGTAAACGGGTTAAGTTTGGTCACAGTTAGAGGGGCGGTACACCAACCCCCGTATAGTTGCACAAATGAGGCAAAATAAGAAAAGTAATTAGATATTCTACTTTTTATCGGAAGATCCGCGGACGAAGTCGCGGGTAAAAGCTAGTATATATATAAATATATATGTATATATCACTAAGTGCACGATAGATAAGTATATACATCTATACACATAAATAAAATTGGTGTGTCTGTTTGTAATATCAAAAACCTCTTTTTACTTAATGATTAAACGTTCACATACTCGGACATAAACACATTTTTTTTAAATTTTTGTCGTATATCTGTCTTTTTGTTCCAGCTAATCTAATCGGCTGGACCGTATTTGACGGGACTTTCACTGACAGTTAGCTGATGTAATATGGAGTAACATAGGCTACATGTATTTGAAATGTTTCTATAGGAAACATATATATTTGCAACATTCATTTTGAGAATCGTTTTTACGGGGCGCAGTGAAGCGCGCCGGGTGCAGCTAGTATATACATATAGATGAAAGTATGTTATAATACATTCTAAGTTTTAACTTAAAGCTCTTTATTTATGGTGAGCTTTAAGTTAAAACTTAGAATGTATTATAGCATGGAAGCGTAGGCCTTTAGCTGTGTCTAATATAATAGGTGCTGCTATGATTAAATCTAAGGGGTTTTTAAATTAAATTTATAAATAGTTTATACAACTTAGTTGAAAATAGTATGGTGGTTTAGGAACTGATTAAAATAAATATTTATATTTATTTATTTATATAAAGCCCAGTGAAAACTTTTTATTTTTATTATTATATACACCAAGCTCTTAGATTATTCTAGATATCTAGCTTAAAGAAAAAACATTGGCTACTAAGGCCTTCAGCTAAAAAAATTATGTACATATATATATTTCATATATATATTTCATATCAAATTATATTTGAATCATACGTCAAACCTATACAAATTTGCATTGAACTTGACAGCAAACACAAAGAAATCTAATAGTTCTGATTAATATTTTACTGAAATTGCAAAACACAAAAGTAAATGAAAACGGGAGCACGCCTGATTATTCGTTTTTCATTTCTTACTTTGTTTAATATTCTAATCGCTTGAAATATCATATAATCGGATTAAGTTTATTAAGCTCTAATTTTAAAAATATGCTAGCGGGTCCAGTAATAAAAAGTAATCACCCACGGCTATATATTTCAAACGTGGAAGGAATGCGGGAATACTGTTAGGCGGTTCGAAGTGAAAAACAAATAATCAGGCGTGCTCCCGTTTTCATTTACTTTTCAGTAAAATATTAATCAGAACTATTAGATTTCTTTGTGTTTGCTGTCAAGTTCAATGCAAATTTGTATAGGTTTGTGGTATGATTCAAATATAATTTGATATGAAATCGCAAAACGCAAAAGTAAATGAAAATGGGAGCATGCCGGAATATAATAATTTTGTTATTCTTTATTTTGAAATAACATCAATTTTTTTAAAAACAATTTGTTATAATCAATAATGTTTGTTTAATTTTATCTTAATGCGAGTTGATGAACAATATTTCTAGTCAATTCCTGAGGAGTATAAATGAATAAACTTGACGGTTTTCCAACGCGAGAACACGCCACATCCCACAAATCTTCATTGTTTGACCTTGTGACTTATTAATAGTCATGGCAAATGCCAAGCGAATTGGAAATTGCAGACATCTGAATGGAATGGATGAGTCTGAAGGGATCATTGGGATTCGTGGCAGGAGAACAACTTAACCTTCAAATTTGCCGGTCAAAATTGTAGCTTCAAGAACATTGTCCATAATTTTTTTATGACTAATCTTGTACCGTTGCATAGCTTAAATACATTTAAATTCCGAAGCAATATGATAGGTGAGCCAATTTTTAATAGTGCTAATGGATCGTTTTGCAGTTGAACACGTATATTTGTTTTAAGATGTAATTTTCTGACATTTCGCCATAGATATGATTGTTTTATATACGCGTTAATTTCATCAGCATATGTAGCGCGTGGAATGACCGGCAATGTCTGTCTAAAATCACCGGACAGCAGCAGTAAAGCACCACCGAAAAGCCTGGTGTTATTATTTAGATCTTTCATCATTCTATCGAGAGCTTCAAGTGAATGCTTGTGGGCCAAAGTGCATTCATCCCAGATAAAAATTTTGCATTTTTGAAAAACTTTAGCCATAGCAGATCGTATACAATCTGTTGTTCATCAGTGAGTAGTTGCTCATTATTTTCAACGAATGTAGTTAAAGAGACCGTATCGAACTGTTGTTCGCGCTGAATCTCGCTGATAATGATTTCTTTTGCTGGGCAGTTAGGTGAGGGCATACCAAAATTAATGAGTGGCATAATCGAAATAAGAATGCAAATATCTTCAATCTTTATTAGCGTCTCGTTATATATTTTCGGCGAAAAATCAATGCTTGGATCTTGATCAGCTATCCGAACGCGATGCAGAATGTGGTCGCTCATGCAATCTTTATATTTGTCCCAGAGGATAGAAGCTTGATGGAAAACATGTCGTCAATAATAAGGCGAATAATTGGCGAATTTGATGAGGAGAGGAACTCAATGCTGCATCTGCATGTGTAATATCCCAATGGTTGTCATCTTCCAGCAAATGTAAATCGCGAAACGCATCATGATATGTGTCGTACAAAAAGCCATTGACTGTTCGCAAGTATTGGAAGGACGTCGGTCCAGAAACATTAACCATCAATAAACGCAATAAGAAACATTCGCGTTATTTTGGATGGACTGTGTATAATCGGCCTAATGTATTTCCCATAAATATTTTTTTTTTTTTTGTAATATACTGTTTTGTTTTTATTGGATCTTCTCTTCCGAGACTAACAATAAT
>JAWNNP010003204.1:0-32092 GCA_035044805.1 Leucophenga maculata
ACCGCAAATTCAATGGGGTGCGAACGTAGATCGTAGCGCTCTTTTGTCGTAGCAGCCGTTTTCGCCAAACAGTCTCTTGCCTCGCTGTGCACCACCCGTAGTCGATCACGAAGTTCCATGACAAAATCCGGGTAGGATTTAGTTCCAAACGTCGGTGTTCCATATACCAATTCGCCTGGCAGTCGCAGCTCACGACCCAATGTCAGCATTGCCGGAGTAAATTTGGTAGCTTCATGCAGCGCTGAACGATTCGCAAACAATGCGAGCGGCAGCAACTGGTTCCAGTTACGCTGACTGCCATCAACAAATTTAGGTTAGTAGTCAAGCAGCCTACGGTTGAACCTCTCTACCATTCCATCTGACTGCGGTCGTAGCGGAGTTGTGCGTGTTTTTTCCACATTTAGCAGTTGCAGACACTTGCGAATTACTTCAGATTCAAAGTTTCGTCCTTGATCCGAGTGTAAAATGTAGGGTACTCAAAATCTGCAGAACACCTCGCTTATCAGATCTCTGGCCACCACCTCTGCCGTCTGGTCAGGAACAGCTAGACACTCTGGCCATTTCGTAAAATAGTCCATGACGACAATGATGTAACGATTACCAGTGGCGGTGACAGGCAATGGACCCAATATGGCGATCGCAAGACGTTCAAACGGTGCGCCGGGAACACTAGGAAGTAGCCGTCCGACAGTTCGTTGCGAAGGTCCTTTGCGAGCGTTGCACACGACGCAGCGCGCACACCAAAGCGTCACGTCTGTTCTATGACCAATCCAGTAGAAGCGTTGGGTGATTTTGTTGAAGGTCTTCTTCTGCCCAAAATGACCTCCAGCCGTCGAGTCATGCATATGGGTTATAATGTAACTAACCAGAGCCTCTGGAACTACGATGACATCCACTCCATGACGCTGTATCATTAGCACCTCATCCGTTAGTTTCAACTGGTCGTACATATGCCAACATGCCTTTATTTGAGGGCTTTCGCGTAGAATTGCCACTTTTGGGGGCCTCTCCTTCTCTTGCAACCACTCGTGCACCACCTTCAGTGTTGCATCTTGTTGCATCAACTTGTCTTGCCGGCCAGTCGATTGAAAGCGCCGTCACTATAAAAACTGTACCGCCGTCTTTCTTTTCGGCACGTATACAGGTCGAACAGTCGCCACACGGTCGTCTCGATAACGCATCCGCATTTCGAAGCAAAAATTCTCGCCCAAACAAATAATGATGGAAATGCTTTGTCGCTAATACGACTGCTAGCAATTCCCTTCGTGTCAAGCAGTAATTACGTTCCGCCTTATGTCTTGCTAAATATCTTGCTATAATACTCGATGACGCGCTCTACTCCACCTTGCCTCTGGCTCAGCACCGCCCCTGCCCCGCAATTCGATGCGTCTGTGTCCAACACAAACTCTTCGGTCTCGTCTGGGTAAGCAAGTATAGGCGCCGTAGTTAGCTTATCCTTAAGCAGCTCAAAAGAAATTTGTGCCTCCGTTTTTCACACAAAACTTTTGCGCAACTCGGTGAGCTCATGCAGAGGTCGAGCGATTGTGGAAAAATTCAACACAACCTTTCGGTAATACGAGCAAAGCCCCAGGGATGAACGTACATCGGATTTCGAATTGGGTGTGGGCCAATTGCGGACTTTTTGAACTTTTCCAGCTGATGCTTGAAGACCTTGGCGACCAACGACATGTCCTAAATAATCCACTTCCGGTTGGAAAAAGGAACATTTATTCGGGCTCAGCTTCAAACCGGCAGATGCTAAACGAGTGAAGACCTCATTTAAGTGCGAGATGTGATCTGCAGCTGTCCGTCAATGAACAATAATCTCGTCGAGATATACTAAAGCGGAGCGCCAAGTCACACCAGTAAACAGTCCATCCATCAGTCTTTCAAAAGTAGCTGGCGCGTTACACAATCCAAATGACGTTAAACTCGTACAGACCCATTTCACAGCAAAACGCAGTTTTTGACCTTGATGCCTCATCCATCTCCACCTGCCAGTATCCGCTCTGCAGGTCCATGGTTGAAAACCATTTAGATCCGTACAATGTGGCCAAAATGTCATCAATTTTTGGGAGTGGGTATGAGTCTTTGCGGGTGACGTCATTTAACCGATGATAATCCACTCAAAATCTTGTTGTGCCATCCTTCTTCCTAACGAGCACGACAGGAGACGACCACGGGCACTTAGACTTTCGAATGACATCTCGTTCTAGCATGTCGGTAACAAGCTGTTGCACCTCCGTCTTGCGGGCTATCGGCACACGTCGAGCTGACTGGCGTAAAGGTTGTGTAGTACCGGTGTTGATGTGATGCTGTGCTAAGCGTGTACGCCCCGACTCTATATTGCTCATCGCGAAAAAAGCACGATGATTGCGCAATAGCTCATTAAGCTCCTCCGATACAGCAAACTGCGAAAAATCAGCTTCCCGTTGGTCTCTTCGCTGCAATTTTCACCTTAAGATAGCACGTCAACCTCCTGTAGCTTTCCTACAACCATTTGTGGTGACAATTCCACCTCAGCTTTTTCCAAATTAAGCAAGCGAACAGCAAATTTTTGGCAGCGTCCACCAAAGTTCGACCCAATTTTACTCCTTCAGGCAGTTCAGATTCAGCGTAGCTCTCCAAAACCGCGCATTCCGATCTCGTATGGGTTGTGCATGGCGCAGCCACGTATACATCTGATCGGCCAGGAAGTGTTACTGCAGCCGACAGAAACACCAGAGTGTGCGATGCTTGTGATGGCAAATATAAAGCAGTGCTGCCACCTATGAACTGCAGACGCATTTCGTGCAGAAAATCTACTCCAAGTAAACAGGGCGTAGTATTGTCCACCAACAGAAATTCATGCTGAAACGGTACAGCTCCCAGCTTGAAATCGATCGTTGCCTTTTGAGTTGCCTTGAAGATCTCAGCTGAAGGACCTCGCATAATTACGTTGCAACCACGCATTTTAGCACAAGGCAACTTCACTGATTTGCTTATAAGAGAAACTGCGGCACCGGTATCGACGATCATCTGCTGTGGTCGCTTATCGATGAAAACAAAGCAATGTAGGCTTTGATCACCTAGTTTGTCGATACTAAACGCGATTTCTTCCCCGTCGTTAACTGATTCATCGTTATTTGCAGGCGGTGGTACATCTAGTGATTGCGTTACACAGCATGTGGAAGCAAATGGATTTGCATTGCGGGCTGTGTAATTCCTGTTTGGAGCAATTAAATTATTCGCTAACCTTTGCTCCATCAAGCCGGCGAATTCGCGTTTTCCGAAGTTTGATTACTATGCGATGTCGATGCATTGTTGCCTCGCCTACGTCAAGCGCCCCTACGGTTTCCACCATATGACTCAGGTTGCGACGCGTCGACCTCAAACTGTAGAACGCTGCGCGTGCGATTCCGATTCGCTTGTCCATGCAAAGCGATTGCGGTGCGTAAAGCTTCTTGTAAGTTGCGCGGCCTGCTAGCGATCAACAAACTTTGCAGGGGTGTTTCCCGCAGACCATCAATGAACTGCTGCGTTATTATGTCGTTCAAGGTAACATCCGGTAAACCGACAAAAGCACCTTGTGCTAGACGCTCCAAGTGTACCGCGTAATCGCCCAATGACTCCCTCTGGCCTTGCATACAGTTGCGGAACTGAGCGTAGTACGTTTACGGATCAAGCGCAAATCGTTCCCTCAGTGCATCGCGTACTTGCATATATGACGGCGGAGGGTGTGCAGGATTTCCGCGCAGATTGGTTGTAAGCGGCATTAGCTTTTCTTGCGCAGTCCACGCATAGAAATTTGCAGCGTCATCTAGTTGGCGCTCATAATCTGCCCACGACGTACTTCCGTCGAAAGTAGCCATAACATGCGGATTGAACGTTCGCTGTACTACGGGTGCCGTACCAGAACCACAGCAAAGATTTGTAACGGCGTGCGACATGGTATGGTGATGATGACCCGGTGGTGCTGGATGGGTGCCATAGGTGGTACTGCAGTATCGCGGCTCGCTTGCTGGCTGCTGACGTGGTGTGTCTACAGGTGGTATAGACTCCAGTATATCGTGGATAGGCGCAACCAATTGTTGACCGCCATTTTGGTTAGTATTCGTAGAAGCGGTGTGCGTAGCGGCTATTCCCTCCATTGTGCGCTGCAGGTTACCAAATAGCACATCGATGCGTTCTTGTACGGTCTTGGTAATAGCTGTTGCCACACGGGAGCTTGTAGATCGACGGGACATGGTAAAGCTTAATCGTAAGCTCGATCGAAAACACCCCACACCTGACACCAATGTTGTGAAATTGGCCGAGCGGTATGTCAGGTTTAAAGTGTTTTATTATAAAAAAAACATTCGATTAGTTTACAATGGCTTTAAGTTTAATTACAACACAAGAAAAACGTACATGCGTCCGTATACGTCAGCGCGTACTTGCTACGTATACAGAGTTCCTTGAATTCCTCGGGAGTGGCGTTTCCAAAAGTTATGCGGCGTTGCCGGAGTTGGTTCAAAACTGTATGCGGCTGCCCACAGTATGCGGTGTAGCACAGCAATTTTAACAAGAACGTAGAGACGGTGGTGGTGGCTGAGCGAATGGGCGGTGGTCCTCGCAGAGAAGGATAACTTAAGTCGCTTGTCCCCAGTGGCGTTCAGACGTGCAGATCGAGGATTCAATCCTGTCGACTGCCGCAGCACAGCGTTTAGGTTTTGTTAGAGCGTTGTTTTTCAGCTTATTTTTCCCGCAAGGCCAACCGGCGATTAATTTGTCTACTTTTTCACTCCTTCCTTTTTATATTCCCCACCAAAAAAAAACCGTTCACACCAAAACAAATGCGCGCGCGATAAGTTATAATAATGGGAAAATGATCGGAACTTAAATCATAACTGTTTGCAATATGCAAATGATGTTGGAGTATGCCATTGTATACAATAAAATCCATTAGATCATGAATTTTCCGAGGATCAGCGGGCCAGTATGTAGGTTTTCCTGTTGAGAGAGTTGACAAATTATTGTTAAGTACACACTTATACAGCTCACTTCCTTTCGGGTGTATAAACCTAGAGCCCCAACAAGGATGCGTTGTAATCGGCACCAGCAATACATTTTGTCCCAAAATTATTAAAAAAGTCGTTGTAGTTGGTTTCTGTTATTGAATACCTTGGTGGATAGCATACTGCTGATACTGCTAAGTCCGTACACATACATAAAATCTGAATAGTCGTCTCGATAACGCATCCGCATTTCGAAGCAAAAATTCTCGCCCAAACAAATAATGATGGAAATGCTTTGTCGCTAATACGACTGCTAGCAATTCCCTTCGTGTCAAGCAGTAATTACGTTCCGCCTTATGTCTTGCTAAATATCTTGCTATAATACTCGATGACGCGCTCTACTCCACCTTGCCTCTGGCTCAGCACCGCCCCTGCCCCGCAATTCGATGCGTCTGTGTCCAACACAAACTCTTCGGTCTCGTCTGGGTAAGCAAGTATAGGCGCCGTAGTTAGCTTATCCTTAAGCAGCTCAAAAGAAATTTGTGCCTCCGTTTTTCACACAAAACTTTTGCGCAACTCGGTGAGCTCATGCAGAGGTCGAGCGATTGTGGAAAAATTCAACACAACCTTTCGGTAATACGAGCAAAGCCCCAGGGATGAACGTACATCGGATTTCGAATTGGGTGTGGGCCAATTGCGGACTTTTTGAACTTTTCCAGCTGATGCTTGAAGACCTTGGCGACCAACGACATGTCCTAAATAATCCACTTCCGGTTGGAAAAAGGAACATTTATTCGGGCTCAGCTTCAAACCGGCAGATGCTAAACGAGTGAAGACCTCATTTAAGTGCGAGATGTGATCTGCAGCTGTCCGTCAATGAACAATAATCTCGTCGAGATATACTAAAGCGGAGCGCCAAGTCACACCAGTAAACAGTCCATCCATCAGTCTTTCAAAAGTAGCTGGCGCGTTACACAATCCAAATGACGTTAAACTCGTACAGACCCATTTCACAGCAAAACGCAGTTTTTGACCTTGATGCCTCATCCATCTCCACCTGCCAGTATCCGCTCTGCAGGTCCATGGTTGAAAACCATTTAGATCCGTACAATGTGGCCAAAATGTCATCAATTTTTGGGAGTGGGTATGAGTCTTTGCGGGTGACGTCATTTAACCGATGATAATCCACTCAAAATCTTGTTGTGCCATCCTTCTTCCTAACGAGCACGACAGGAGACGACCACGGGCACTTAGACTTTCGAATGACATCTCGTTCTAGCATGTCGGTAACAAGCTGTTGCACCTCCGTCTTGCGGGCTATCGGCACACGTCGAGCTGACTGGCGTAAAGGTTGTGTAGTACCGGTGTTGATGTGATGCTGTGCTAAGCGTGTACGCCCCGACTCTATATTGCTCATCGCGAAAAAAGCACGATGATTGCGCAATAGCTCATTAAGCTCCTCCGATACAGCAAACTGCGAAAAATCAGCTTCCCGTTGGTCTCTTCGCTGCAATTTTCACCTTAAGATAGCACGTCAACCTCCTGTAGCTTTCCTACAACCATTTGTGGTGACAATTCCACCTCAGCTTTTTCCAAATTAAGCAAGCGAACAGCAAATTTTTGGCAGCGTCCACCAAAGTTCGACCCAATTTTACTCCTTCAGGCAGTTCAGATTCAGCGTAGCTCTCCAAAACCGCGCATTCCGATCTCGTATGGGTTGTGCATGGCGCAGCCACGTATACATCTGATCGGCCAGGAAGTGTTACTGCAGCCGACAGAAACACCAGAGTGTGCGATGCTTGTGATGGCAAATATAAAGCAGTGCTGCCACCTATGAACTGCAGACGCATTTCGTGCAGAAAATCTACTCCAAGTAAACAGGGCGTAGTATTGTCCACCAACAGAAATTCATGCTGAAACGGTACAGCTCCCAGCTTGAAATCGATCGTTGCCTTTTGAGTTGCCTTGAAGATCTCAGCTGAAGGACCTCGCATAATTACGTTGCAACCACGCATTTTAGCACAAGGCAACTTCACTGATTTGCTTATAAGAGAAACTGCGGCACCGGTATCGACGATCATCTGCTGTGGTCGCTTATCGATGAAAACAAAGCAATGTAGGCTTTGATCACCTAGTTTGTCGATACTAAACGCGATTTCTTCCCCGTCGTTAACTGATTCATCGTTATTTGCAGGCGGTGGTACATCTAGTGATTGCGTTACACAGCATGTGGAAGCAAATGGATTTGCATTGCGGGCTGTGTAATTCCTGTTTGGAGCAATTAAATTATTCGCTAACCTTTGCTCCATCAAGCCGGCGAATTCGCGTTTTCCGAAGTTTGATTACTATGCGATGTCGATGCATTGTTGCCTCGCCTACGTCAAGCGCCCCTACGGTTTCCACCATATGACTCAGGTTGCGACGCGTCGACCTCAAACTGTAGAACGCTGCGCGTGCGATTCCGATTCGCTTGTCCATGCAAAGCGATTGCGGTGCGTAAAGCTTCTTGTAAGTTGCGCGGCCTGCTAGCGATCAACAAACTTTGCAGGGGTGTTTCCCGCAGACCATCAATGAACTGCTGCGTTATTATGTCGTTCAAGGTAACATCCGGTAAACCGACAAAAGCACCTTGTGCTAGACGCTCCAAGTGTACCGCGTAATCGCCCAATGACTCCCTCTGGCCTTGCATACAGTTGCGGAACTGAGCGTAGTACGTTTACGGATCAAGCGCAAATCGTTCCCTCAGTGCATCGCGTACTTGCATATATGACGGCGGAGGGTGTGCAGGATTTCCGCGCAGATTGGTTGTAAGCGGCATTAGCTTTTCTTGCGCAGTCCACGCATAGAAATTTGCAGCGTCATCTAGTTGGCGCTCATAATCTGCCCACGACGTACTTCCGTCGAAAGTAGCCATAACATGCGGATTGAACGTTCGCTGTACTACGGGTGCCGTACCAGAACCACAGCAAAGATTTGTAACGGCGTGCGACATGGTATGGTGATGATGACCCGGTGGTGCTGGATGGGTGCCATAGGTGGTACTGCAGTATCGCGGCTCGCTTGCTGGCTGCTGACGTGGTGTGTCTACAGGTGGTATAGACTCCAGTATATCGTGGATAGGCGCAACCAATTGTTGACCGCCATTTTGGTTAGTATTCGTAGAAGCGGTGTGCGTAGCGGCTATTCCCTCCATTGTGCGCTGCAGGTTACCAAATAGCACATCGATGCGTTCTTGTACGGTCTTGGTAATAGCTGTTGCCACACGGGAGCTTGTAGATCGACGGGACATGGTAAAGCTTAATCGTAAGCTCGATCGAAAACACCCCACACCTGACACCAATGTTGTGAAATTGGCCGAGCGGTATGTCAGGTTTAAAGTGTTTTATTATAAAAAAAACATTCGATTAGTTTACAATGGCTTTAAGTTTAATTACAACACAAGAAAAACGTACATGCGTCCGTATACGTCAGCGCGTACTTGCTACGTATACAGAGTTCCTTGAATTCCTCGGGAGTGGCGTTTCCAAAAGTTATGCGGCGTTGCCGGAGTTGGTTCAAAACTGTATGCGGCTGCCCACAGTATGCGGTGTAGCACAGCAATTTTAACAAGAACGTAGAGACGGTGGTGGTGGCTGAGCGAATGGGCGGTGGTCCTCGCAGAGAAGGATAACTTAAGTCGCTTGTCCCCAGTGGCGTTCAGACGTGCAGATCGAGGATTCAATCCTGTCGACTGCCGCAGCACAGCGTTTAGGTTTTGTTAGAGCGTTGTTTTTCAGCTTATTTTTCCCGCAAGGCCAACCGGCGATTAATTTGTCTACTTTTTCACTCCTTCCTTTTTATATTCCCCACCAAAAAAAAACCGTTCACACCAAAACAAATGCGCGCGCGATAAGTTATAATAATGGGAAAATGATCGGAACTTAAATCATAACTGTTTGCAATATGCAAATGATGTTGGAGTATGCCATTGTATACAATAAAATCCATTAGATCATGAATTTTCCGAGGATCAGCGGGCCAGTATGTAGGTTTTCCTGTTGAGAGAGTTGACAAATTATTGTTAAGTACACACTTATACAGCTCACTTCCTTTCGGGTGTATAAACCTAGAGCCCCAACAAGGATGCGTTGTAATCGGCACCAGCAATACATTTTGTCCCAAAATTATTAAAAAAGTCGTTGTAGTTGGTTTCTGTTATTGAATACCTTGGTGGATAGCATACTGCTGATACTGCTAAGTCCGTACACATACATAAAATCTGAATAGTAGCAGCATGAATAAAATTTGCTCTTTCACTATCCATTAGTTTATGTTTAAGTCCGCTTTTGACCAGTTCATATCCATGTAGCTTAAAATGTGAAAAATCCGAAAATTTATTAACATGGTTGAAAAGTCCATTAGCATTCCGTACTCTTTAAGAATTTGAGCATAAGTTAACTGGTTTTCAGAAAATGTTTTGTTGAGTCTGTTTGGTGTAGAAAAATTTGTTTGTTCCTAGTGTAAGCTTGTCGAGAAGGGTTCGTGTTGGTTTTTCTAGCTATTAATTCTTGGTAAACTTTACACCCTTTTATAGCTAGCTGCATGGTTTCCTGAGCAGTTTACATACTTTGCTGGCAAATATTTATCCTTAGGCCAGGTATTAATTGGATGACATTTTACATTTTGTATTTTTTTGGAGCAGTATGGTTTGTATATCTATATTCTTGGCAACGACAACAATGAACAACATCATTCATTGTTCTTGGTGGTTCTATTTGAACGATAGCACTAACTATGTGCCTTATTGTGTAAATTTCGGAGTTTTCATTGTCAGGTTCCAGATCGATGAAGAACATGTTCAACACGACTTCTGATGTTACTTACATCTCTAACCTTAAACCCTAGTGCCTCTAGTTCACTTTCTATCTCATCACAAGAAAATTGAATTTGGTCCTCGAGTAGAATTTTTACAAGATTTCTATAATTCTCAACAGTCTTGACCATAATTCTGGCATGCCCGTCTCTTTGTGACTTATAGCTACAGTCTTATTTACTTATGTAAGCTTAAAGGTATTTTAACATACTATTAAATTCGATGACATTCGGTAGTTATATTGGTGGTGGCATAGCAGCATCTTCAAAAACAGTCGTTGTTGTCGAATTGTCTTTCCCGTTGTTGTTAGCACATTCACCTCCATCTTTTCGGTTCTGTCACTCAGCCCAGCAAAGTAGTTGTTACTTAGGTTTGACGTTCCAGTTTGTTCATCATCTGCGTATATTTTTCGAATTAATAACTTTCGGTTAAATATTAGCGAATTTGATTTTTTCGCTTTCTTGTTGCTGCCTAAATGGAGAGGAATTCAATGGTGAATTTATGCGTGTGTTTTGCACTGAGAGAAATTCTAAGCTATGACTTTATTGCATTTTTTTAAATGAAAATTTAATGATAGTCCTTGAATAATAAAATAAATCGAAATACTAATACATTTAATACTATTTTACTACTATACCATAAATATTTACAGGTAGACAATGTTTACGACGTACGCCACGTTTTTATGGCTTAATATGGCTTAATAATGTGGCAAATAATATTTCATAAAACGGAGAAGGGATCGAACGATAACATATTTTTATTTTTTTTTTATTTTTATTAATTTGATCTACAAGCTATCTTAGGATATTAAATATATTTTAAAATGACACTTAGTTAAATAATATATATTGTGCTCTTGTAGGCACAACCGCAATGAATACATTTTAAATAATATATTTGCAAAACAATATAACGAAACTAAGAACTCGATGAGCGCATCAGTAATCTGTGCGTATTACAGAGGTCTATATGGTAAATCTAGAATGTGTACTCTTTTGAGTCCACGAATCTTTTCGCTACTGTCTAGCAGATTTATAGCCAGCGAGTTACTATGATATCCCAATTGTTCCAAATATTTAATGTAAAGTTCCTTATTTCATCTTTAATTGTGTTCATATTTAAGTCTCTGTAAATACATTTATTATTTAAAAACCAAGGAGCATTACATATCAGTCTTAGTGCTTTTGATTGGTATCTTTGCAGCATCTCTACGTTGGAGTTACTTGCAGTTCCCCACAACTGAACGCTATACGACCATACAGGTTTTAACATTGATTTATAAAGTAGTACTTTATTTTGTAAGCTTAGTTTGGATTTTGAATTGATCAGCCAGTACAAACTTCTAGTTTTTTGTTTAAGCTGTTGAGCCTTAGCTTGGATATGCGGTTTATATGACAATCTTCGGTCTAGCTTCATTCCAAGATAGTTAACACAGTCGGTAACAGGAATAAGTGATTGACTGTGACTCTAGGACAATCCTGTCTTCTATTCGTAAGCGTTACGTAATGTGATTTGTTTGCATTCACCTTAATACTCCATTTGTTCAACCATTCTTGCATTAAATTCAGTTGATCTTGGAGAACACATGCTGTAATTTTTATTACGTTTCGATTATGTGAGCGCTGTCTACATTCCGTGCCTTGCAACCGAACACAACACAATTTCCCACAATATTTTTCTTTTATTATTGTTTGTAATTGCCCAAAAGGAACACAAATGTTACCACCTAATTTCTATTTTTTATTGTAATTTTGTATAAAAGGAGAAACATTTCTACAATAAAATCAGTTCTAGAAAGACATTCTAAGCATTTTGATCTAACCTTTTTTTCCAGCAAATACTTCTCCGCTCTCAACGTGTTCAAGTGCACGTTGCAGAACCAAACAAAATAAAAACACTAAGTTCTTGTACATAGTGTTCTATCACAAAATAACATTTTGGTGACCCAACAAAGAGATTCATTTGGCGAACTCTTACTAGCAGAAACTAAGATTCATTTGGCGATTCTTACAGAACCTTGGAACAAACATCCAAAAAGGTTCCGACGACAACTCGAGAACGGCGAGATGAGTTTCATAAAACTCATCAACGTAAAACATACCTAACTTCCAACAGGTTCAACATTGAACACGAAGAAGTTATCATCCATCATTTGGACACTGGATAACAAGCGGATAAATGCTTGAACGTCAAGATAGACTACGGATTCGTATTTGGGAGTAAAAGATACAATAGATTGTACGTTTACAGATTCCCTACAAATTATTAATTTTGTGTGCTATCTTTAGACCAATCTTCGGTTGTGAGTAGAAGCACGCCAGGCCAAGACAAACTAAATTACCTCCAACGGGTCAAGATAAAACATATATAATAAAAGCACCAATTTGATTTATATAAAAAATGGTTAAAATTATAAATTTATTTGCTGAACAAAACAGGATTGGAAATAAAAACCAGAATTTAGTTTGAAACTATAAAAAAAGAATCCCAAGATCGGATGCAACAGTTGCAGATATTGTGAGAAAAATTGAAGAAAGGAGACAATGTGTTAAAATATCATCCTGATGTTCTTCAATATCAGCAGCATAAGTATTTTACCAAGTTGTATTTCGATGAAATACAAAAAACATGCAATGAATACTCAAAAGTATTCACAGAATCTGTTAAGATGTTGACAGAAACAGCGGAAAATAATATGTTGCTCATCCTCATTAGACGGCAGGATGCTATGCTAGACATATGGAGCAACAAACATCAAATAAAACAATAATTGAACGGTTGTGGAGTTTAATTGAAACACTCCATTTCCAAATCTGTGCAGAGTATCCAAATGCAGAAAATGAAGGATACAATCTGGCTGTTTACATCCAAGCAGAGATAGCAGTCAACAATCTGCAAACACCGTCACGAGCTGAGTTGGATAGATCTCCACTGAATTCTCATCAATCA
Source organism: Leucophenga maculata (assembly GCA_035044805.1). Lineage (NCBI taxonomy): Eukaryota > Metazoa > Arthropoda > Insecta > Diptera > Drosophilidae > Leucophenga > Leucophenga maculata. Next base: position 12,781 of record JAWNNP010003204.1, read on the forward strand.
GCGATTCAACTGCCAAAGATAGCCATCCCAAGATTTCAGGGAGACTATACCAAATGGCAACAATTTCATGACGTTTTCAACAAAATGATTCATGAATCACAGTTGTCTTCGATTGATTAAATGTGGCATTTGAAAGCAAACGTGTCAGGCGAAGCAGAACGAATAACTCGTCACCTCTCACTGACAGAAGGAAACTATGAAACGATAAAAGATCGTTTCGACAATAAACGAATCATAACGTCAGTATTGTTCCAAAAGCTGATAGAATATCCGTTGATTAGCAATGAGTCTAATCAGATAAAGGATTTCCATGACACCATAAATCTTTGGCTGCACTACAAAATATTAATATTGATATCCAAACATGGGACCCAATATTGGTATTAATGTCTACCAAAAAACTTCATAAATACAATAATAGTTTATATGGACAGTCATTGTCAAATAGTAGAGATCGTCAGCCTGTAACTGGATTTGTAACCTTCGTGGAACATCGGTTCCGAACAATGGAAGCAATTGGTCGAAAGGATAAGCCAATTGAGAAGGTCAAGAGGATTACTACAGCGACAACATCCAAATTTTTTGTTTGCAAATTTTGTGAAAAAGCAAGCCATCCATTACACCGTTGTGAGCAGTTCTTGACAAAATCTGCCTCAGAACGACTCGATTGGGTGCAAAAACAACGCCTATGTGTAAATTGCTTCCGTAATGATCATCAAGCCAAGACTTGAACCTGGAAAAGCTGCACAAGGTGCGACAAGAAACACAATACGGTACTTCATTTGGAACCTAAAAATGATTTAACAGAACCAAGTTGTATTTCGATGAAATACAAAAAACATGCAATGAATACTCAAAAGTATTCACAGAATCTGTTAAGATGTTGACAGAAACAGCGGAAAATAATATGTTGCTCATCCTCATTAGACGGCAGGATGCTATGCTAGACATATGGAGCAACAAACATCAAATAAAACAATAATTGAACGGTTGTGGAGTTTAATTGAAACACTCCATTTCCAAATCTGTGCAGAGTATCCAAATGCAGAAAATGAAGGATACAATCTGGCTGTTTACATCCAAGCAGAGATAGCAGTCAACAATCTGCAAACACCGTCACGAGCTGAGTTGGATAGATCTCCACTGAATTCTCATCAATCAGCGATTCAACTGCCAAAGATAGCCATCCCAAGATTTCAGGGAGACTATACCAAATGGCAACAATTTCATGACGTTTTCAACAAAATGATTCATGAATCACAGTTGTCTTCGATTGATTAAATGTGGCATTTGAAAGCAAACGTGTCAGGCGAAGCAGAACGAATAACTCGTCACCTCTCACTGACAGAAGGAAACTATGAAACGATAAAAGATCGTTTCGACAATAAACGAATCATAACGTCAGTATTGTTCCAAAAGCTGATAGAATATCCGTTGATTAGCAATGAGTCTAATCAGATAAAGGATTTCCATGACACCATAAATCTTTGGCTGCACTACAAAATATTAATATTGATATCCAAACATGGGACCCAATATTGGTATTAATGTCTACCAAAAAACTTCATAAATACAATAATAGTTTATATGGACAGTCATTGTCAAATAGTAGAGATCGTCAGCCTGTAACTGGATTTGTAACCTTCGTGGAACATCGGTTCCGAACAATGGAAGCAATTGGTCGAAAGGATAAGCCAATTGAGAAGGTCAAGAGGATTACTACAGCGACAACATCCAAATTTTTTGTTTGCAAATTTTGTGAAAAAGCAAGCCATCCATTACACCGTTGTGAGCAGTTCTTGACAAAATCTGCCTCAGAACGACTCGATTGGGTGCAAAAACAACGCCTATGTGTAAATTGCTTCCGTAATGATCATCAAGCCAAGACTTGAACCTGGAAAAGCTGCACAAGGTGCGACAAGAAACACAATACGGTACTTCATTTGGAACCTAAAAATGATTTAACAGAACCAAAATTGGTCGCTTCTACAAACAATAAAAATCAGCAGACTACATACTTTTGGCTACCGGTAGAGTCATAATTGAAGAAAAGAATGGCCTAGCAGCTGAGTTTCGAGCACTCTTGGATTCAGGTTCACAAGTAAATCTGATATAAGAAAGAGTCATGACAATTTTTCTACACATTTCGAAGTTTTCGTTCTTCCACGAATTGTGAACGATCAGCCAACACAATTCATCGATAAAACTTGCTGTCAACTGCCAAAAGGTCTTCAGTTAGCTGATGCAAAATTCAATCAACCAGGAAAGATTGATGTATTGTTTGGTGCCGAGTATTACCACGCAGTTATGAACCCTGAACAAGTAAGTTCAGGACCCAGTCAGCCTACATTCCAAAACACAAAACTGGGATGGGTGGTTATTGAAAAAGTACAAGTTTTTGGGCCCGGAAGGCCAACGTGTGCAACTGATGAGTTGTTAGAACGGTTCTGGAAGCTAGAGGATTTAAATACAACAGAGCCTCAGCGAACTGCTGTGGAATTCCAATGTGAAAAACATTTCTTACAAAATGTATGAAATACACAAGACGAAAATATATTGTAAAGGGCACTGTTGGCATACAAGGTGCAGATAGGTAGAATCGGTGTTGTGGGCAACCAGACACCTGAAAGCACTGTTGGAATACAAGGTGCTGATAGGAGATTGTAACAAGGTATAGAAGTATTGGTAGGAACATTGTAGGCACCAATCAGCGGACGCAGTTGGCACCGGAGTTGTGTGGCGAGAGTCGAGCGAGTTAGCGAAGGGACGGTATGATTGTAAGTTTAGTCCGTAAGTTATTATATTGTAAATAAAGATCTTGAAATTAACTTTAAAACTCTAATGTACTTACTCACCTAGAAAAATAGGCTTTGGTCTCGACACTAATTAATAAATTTCTGTTGCGACGAACTCTGGACACACGGCGAGGATACCCTAGCCAGAGACGTCGTCACAATTTGTCTACCCAAAAGAAACAAGCATTTCCATGGATGCCATATAAATTCAACGTCAGTTACGGCAATGCTATCTGCAGCCGGGTTCAAGCTACGCAAATGGTGTGCTAACAATCATCAGTTGTTGACAAATATATCCGCGGATAACGATAACAACACAACGAAAACTTTGGGATTGATGTGGAATCCTAAAATAGACAAATTGTGTGGTAAAGCTCAATTTAATATGATTACACCAATAACTAAAAAAAAAATTAATGCAAGCAAGACCACCCAAGTTATATTTACAACAAAACGTGCTTTCGTACCTATTTCCCTAAAAATTAACAATGTTGACATACCCATTGCAAATTCAGCAAAATACTTAGAAATACATTTAGACAGTAAACTGACTTGGAAACTACATAAAAAAAAAAAGACGAAACCATATTAAAGAGAAATGCCGACAATTGTACTGGCTTATGAACAGGAAGTCAAAGCTATCGATGTTCAACAGAATTTTATTATATAAAACCATCATCAAACCTATCTGGACTTACGGCCTCCAGATATGGGGCATATCTAAAACATCGAACACTGATATTATTCAACGGCAACAGTCAAAAATACTTCGACAAATTACAGGAGCTGATTGGTTTATTTCTAATGCAGATATACACCGAGACCTCAACATACGCACAATAAAAGAGGAAATAGTAGCAGTAAGCAGAATGCATCACATCAGAATTATGGCTCATTCCAACACCGAGTTAAACAATATACCCTTCCTGGAACTCACAACTAGAAGACGCCTTAAGAGGATACGGCCAGTGGACTTACCAAACTATTCTTAGTTTAATCTAGACATTACTATGTAAAATTAATTGTTGTGCAGGGGTATTGTGCTAATCTACCTTCAGTGAACGTTACGGTATCTCGCGAAGAGTGGGGCAGCCGTAAGTATTAGCTGTCTGTAGTGGATGCATAAATTCCTGCATCACATATTCTAGTCCTAATATTATTATAACTTAAAGAAATTGTTCTTTTGTTAACTATTTTATCCCCTAAACATTATTTTAAAGTGTACTAGATGTCCTATAGACAGACGTATAAAACAATGGGAAATATAAAACAAAAAAAAAAAAAAAAATAACTAAACGGAGTATTTGTTCCGACTTAGCTAGGATCTTTGGTTTGTTCGCACCAGTGGTAGTACGAAGAAAAATGTTTATGCATGAGCTATGGCATCGGAAGCTAGATTGGGTTGATAAACTTCCTAGCGCGCTGGAGGCTGAGTGGGATTCATATCAAAAGGATCTTCTCAATCTTAACGAAGTCAGTGTGATAAGGCATATAAATAATGGTGAGAATCCATTAAATCAACAAATTCACATATTTGTTGACGCGTCTAAGAAGGCATATAGAGCAGCTGCATATATACGATCTGTCACAACAACAACAAAGTGACAGTTCAGCTGCTATGGGCAAAATCAAAAGTAGCGCCAGTTTCAAAACAAACTTTACCAAGATTGGAACTTTGTGCGGCCGAATTAGGAGCTGAACTATTATCAAGAGTTCAGAAGGACACAAGGTTATGAAGCGCACCAGTTTTTTTACGCTACACAATCTTCGTTTCATACTTTTGCTGCGAATTGAGTTGCTAAAATACAGCAAAAGACATGTGCAACCTAATGGAGGCACGTCAGATCTAGTATCAACCCGGCATATATCCGCCAAAGGATTTCTCGACATCGGCGTATGGCTGCATGGTCCAGTGTATTTATATGGATCTGAATCGAGCTGACCAGCCCCATTCAAAGCAAAACCAGAGAGCATAACTGGTGATCTAGAAACAAAGATCAAAGTTAAAAGATGTTGGAAAAGTTACACAAACGGAGAACCTGATATACAAAATAAATCATGGAAACTCCTTCCACGCATAGTAGCATATATGTTGCGTTTCAAAACAAAGCAACGAAATCAATTATCGCAAGACCAGCTGGAATACGCTTTGAAAATAATCTTCAAAGGCATTAAAAAAGCAGATTTTAAGGAGGAAATAACGTACCTTTAAAAAGGAAAAACTGTTCCTAAAAGCAGTACGTTAAAAAGTTGGAGGGCGCTTGGAGTAATCATCACTACCTTACGACGCTAAACATCAAATGCTGCTACCATACAACGATCCTTTGGTAAAAATATTATTGAGAGAGTTCCACGAAGACAACTTGCATTGTGGACCTCAAAGCTTACAAGCGAAATCTCGTCAAAAATTTTGGATAATCAATGGCAAAACAATGACAAGAAGCATAGTCAAACACTGCGTACATTGTAATAAAATGGAACCAAAGATGCTGCATCAAATTATAGCAATCTTCCACCGCTACGAGTGACCCAAGCAAGACCATTTTTAAATTCGGGTGTCGATTTTTGTGGTCCATTTTGGATTCACTATAAAATTTGAGGAAAACTTCCACACAAGGAATTCATTGCAGTTTTTTGCTGTTTCACCACAAAGGCATCTTGAGTTGGTCAGTGATTTAACGACTGACGCATTTCTTGCGGATTTAAAGCGTTTTATCAGTCGACGAGGAAATTACAAATCTTTGCATTGCGACAACGCCACGAATTTTGTTGGAGCACACAACAAGTTACAAGAACTTGAAAAAGGGAGAATATTGTTAATATTTGTTACAAAAAAGGCGTGGAATTTCGTTTTATTTCGGCTAGATCACCTCATTTTGGTGGTTTATGGGAAGCAGCAGTGAAGTCATCAAAGAATTTGTTGTTGAGGAACATGTCTACAGCTTCACTAACTTATGAAGAGTTGGAAACAGTAATCGTGCAGATAGAAGCGATACTAAACTTAAGACCATTAACACCTATCTCCGACGATCCAAACGATATACCGGCACTCACTCCAGGACAATTGATACGATTACAACACAAATTGCGTAATCAATTCAAGCTGCCCTTTGAAAATTTAGAGAAGCAACATCACCACATCATTTCATACGTGGCACTTGTCATCTCAATAGCAGCAATTGCAGTATATATCATTAAGGCAATTTACTCCTAAGGAAGCAACCAAAAGCTACGATCAACGCATGCAACAGAGCACAACCACTTGTATCAGCGATCGACATTCGCTTGAATTATTTTTGGTTTTTAAATTAGATATTTTATGCTTGTTTCTGAACACACTGATTACGACCTATGCCACGTTTTTATGGCTTAACGATAAACACATGCGTAAAAAATATGTACAAATATTCCTCTGCGTTCTAATTATGTGACAAAAACATTTCATAAAACGGAAAAGGGATACTGTGATTTTTATTATGGTTCGATTATGTGCGCGACGTCTGCATTCCGTACTCACCTTGCAACCGAATGCACTTGAGTTTTATTACGGTATGACTACGTACGACGAATGCAGTATTCTGCATCCGCCTTATAAATTTCATGTCATGTGTCACAATAAGTCTGCGTTAATTGTTTTTCTTTTTATTTATGTAATTATGTCAACACAATTTCCCACAATATTTTTCTTTTATTATTGTTTGTAATTGCCCAAAAGGAACAAATGTTACCACCTAAGTTCTATTTTTTATTGTAATTTTTGTATAAAAGGAGAAACATTTCTAAAATAAAATCAGTTCAAACATTCTTAGCGTTTTGATCTCAGCTTTCTTTCAGCAATTCTTCTCCGCTCTCAACGTGTTCAAGTGCACGTTGCAGAACTAACAAATTTAAAAACTCTAAGTTCATGTGCTTAGTGTTCAAACATTTATCAACACATGGTATATTAAGTTTGTATACTTTGTCAAGAAAGTATCGGAAATTCTTTATTTATATAGAAGTTACGTTACTAATGTTTCTTCATTTATCACTTGTTCCTGTTGGGTCGCCATTTGGACCGACAAACGCATCTGATGGTCATTACAGCAAAGAGAGGAGTATTTTACGATTATTGGTGACGTTATGGAGTTGGATAAGCTTCCTTCCCTATTTAATGTCAAGAAATAGTAAAATCATCGAAGTATTTAAGAAATCGCTCAGCGGCCCAAATAAAAACATGGATCGACAACCAGCGTATCGTTGATAAACGAAAAAAAGTGTAATTAAGTGTTATTTAAAAGAGCATTAAAGGCGTCGATGATATGATGAGCGACTGGCTTCATATATCAAGTTTCAACGTAAACATATTTTGTAAAGCTAAATAGTGTTATCTTAAATGTATTTAATTGCTATCGCTGAGTTTATAGGACTACAGAGTAATCTAAAATTGTTTAGAAAAGCAGATGGTGACCCTAATAGCATTAATCGCTATCGTTTATTCGCACGCGTAGAACAAATTATTTACCATATGTCCGTGATTGGTCTTATCGCTAGCATGGCTCATGTACCTCGGATAAAATACCTGCAGCGTCACATACATCCACAATCCTTCTATCCTGCCTATACAAACTGTATATAAAAATCAGCTCACACATGTAGAACGCTATTCCCACTCACCAATTTGGGTTTCGTAACCATGGCCGATGCTAAAGATGAGTTTAATGAGCGTTTGGAACGTCTGTACGAGCGCTGTCCCAAACACGATGTCAAAATCGTGCTTGGCGATATTAACGCCAAGATTGGGAAGGAAGGAATCTTTGGCCCAACCGTTGGAAAATTTAGCCTTCACGACACTACCTCCAATAATGGAGAGAGGCTAATCGATTTCGCTGCAGGTCGGAATATGGTAGTTAGTAGTACCAGATTTCAACACATTTTAGATTTAACATTCAAAAGGCTACATGGGTGAGTCCAGATCAAATAACACGCAACCAAATTGTTCATGTTCATTGACTCGGACCACTATCTTGTCGCAGTCATGGTACGCACTAGGCCCAACGTAGTGCACGCCGCACGCTCCAACATGCAACGAAAGCTAGACGTCGGCAAGACCGCCGTAGCCTTTTCATACACACTCTGCCGACTGCTCCGGGAAACCTCTCCGTCTTCTCAAAATATATGTGAGCGGTGGGAACATATCTCCCTCGCAAAGGATGTCATTGGTTATACGAAACCTGGGAAGAATTCTTGGTACAACAACGAGTGTCGCATCGCATTGCACTGCAGAGAAAAACGCTTCCTACTAGCGAACTCTGCAGTGGGGAGCAACGCGAGCTGTTAGAGGGCGATATCGAGAGAAACGGAGAAACGAAATAAGCCTTTTCAGAGTTTGACGATGTTGAGATGTTACGTGACAGAAATGAAGCTCCAAAATTCTATCAAAAAGTCAAGAGTCTGACTGAAGGTTTTAAGCCCGAAGTAACTTTCTGTAAGGATGAAAATAGAAATCTGTTAGAGGGCGATATCGAGAGAAACGGAGATACGAAATAAGCCTTTTCAGAGTTTGAGGATGTTGAGAAGTTACGTGACAGAAATGAAGCTTCAAAATTCTATCAAAAAGTCAAGAGTCTGACTAAAGGTTTTAAGCCCGAAGTAACTTTCTGAAAGGATGAAAATAGAAATCTAGTCATTTTTCTAACCTACTCGGAGGCGATGAAGCGCACAATTCCGCCGATAGAAAAATGACATCGGAACCACCACTTAATGATGGCACTATTGTAGAGCCACCGGACTATAAAGAGGTCAATTCAGTTATTAAAAATTTTAAAAATATCAAAGCGGCAGGCTCTGATGGGCTGCCAGCTGAGTTATTTAAGACCGGCGGCGAAGAGTTGGTTAGGAGTATGCACCAAATATTATGCAAGATATGAACGCATACCCAATGACTGGATTATCAGTGTTATCTTTAAGAAAGGATACCCCGCTGTATGCGCCAACTACCGCAGAATAAGTCTTCTTTCGATTGAATATAAGATTATGTCGCGCGTATTGTGTAATAGGCTGAAGCCATATACGGATTCACTGATAGGACTATATCAGTGTGGCTTCAGACTAAAGAGGTCGACCAGTGACCAAATATTCACATTCACATTACGCCAAATCTTGGAAAAGACCCGTGAGTTTAACAAAGACACACACCACCTATAGTTGCGCTATAAAGCCGCTTTTGACACGCCGATACGATTGAAGTTTTTCGACGCCCTGTCTGCACTAGGTATCCCGGCAAAGATTGTCCGTCTTTTCATGACAACGCTATTTAACACACAAAGCGTTGTCAGGGTGGAGAAAAACCTGTCCAACCCCTTTGATACCAAGAGAGGTTTCAGACTGGGTTATGCACTATCGTGCGATTTTTTCAATCTTCTGATATAATACTTTCTACGCCAGTGCCCATACATACAAAGTCGGGCTCGATCTACCAAAAGGAAGTTATGCTGCTCGCTTACGCCGATGACATCGATATAATCGGTACGCAGGAACGGCGAGTCAGCAAGGCGTTCTCAGAGATTAAAAAATAGTCTCGTCTCCTGTGTCTAGCTTTGAATGAGGATAAGACGAAGTACTTGGTGTCTTCTCGCACGATGTCATCGCGTCTTGAACGTCAGTGACGATGGAAAATTTTAACTACAATGTTGTAGAAAACATTGACAGTCTTGGATCCGAAATAACCAGCAACAACAATGCCTGCCTGGAAATCAGGCAAAGAATCACGCTTGCAAATAGATGCTATTTTGGGCTGACCAAGCAAATTGGAAGTAAAACCCTCTCTTGGAAGACGAAAGTTAAGATATATAAGTCACCGATACTCCCGGTCCCACTGTATTGCACAGAGCCATTGACCGCGATTGAGTCAAGTGAAACCGCGTTGGAAGTCTTTGAGAGGAAGATTCTCCGCAGGATTTTCGGTCCAATTAGAGTCGCGAGCTGTTCGATGAGGTTAAGCGCATAAAATTTTAGCGTCTACTTTGTGCTGGTCATCTCATTCAAATGGATGAACAAGCAAACATGGTTTACATGGGGGCTCAGACTTCATTGGTAGACGACGAAGAAGAGGTCCACCGGGCACGCGTTGGAATGACCAGGTATGGAGATCTCTCTCCGTACTTGGCATTAATAACAACTGGCGACAGCGCGCACAATTTCAGAAGGCAACCAGCTTCTGAATGTGGTCATGACCGAACGACGGTTGAAGGCCATTTAAGTAAGTAACACTTCCATTGGGTTGGAAAATGGTCTGACCTAAGAATTGCATTACAAATATAAGATAAGCATCGAAAACATTAATGTGACAAGTTTTTAATGATGTCACCATCAATTTTGTCGAAACCAGGTGTTATATTTGTATTCATGTACTTTATTTGATATTTAACTTTCGTAATTTTAAAAGGTCCAATTGGCAAACTCAATTTACAGGCTGATTCGAGAAATGTTTCCACTTCACTTTCAGTTTCTGCATCGTTCATTTTATTAGTATGAAACACTGAATGCAAATGTTGCGCAAAAACTTGTGCTTTGTCTTTGTCCGACTTACAGCAGTCTTCATTGATGTCTTTAACAGCGAAATTTATTTTTGAAGGGCTCTTCAAATATTTTATAGCTCTCCAAAAGCTATGCTCATAGTCTCTTGAAAATGGATCAAGGCTCCTTAAAAATTCTGCAGTAGACTGATCTCTTAATTCAGACAGTGTATGTTTAGGTCACTATCTGCTTTATTGTAAATAACTTATTGAATAATTTATCTGCTGGACACCTTCTTTCGTGCCATTATTTCGTTTTTTTTTTATTTATTTGACAACTTTCATTTTTATCTGGTTATCAGGGGTAACCGCCGTGCGTAAAAATCTAGCTCAATGTATATTGCTTATAAAGGTTTCAACAGCGTAGTCAATTTAGAGTGCCGTTTTTAAAAATACGCCACGGATAGTTTGTTCCTCCAACCAGTCCCGAAATGCGGAAATATTTGTTTTTTATGTAATAACTATATAAGGCCTATTGATAAATTGAACTGTACAACGATAAGTTATAATAATGGGAAAATGATCGGAGCTTAAACCATAACTGTTTGCAATATGCAAATGATGTTGGAGTATGCCATTGTATACAATAAAGTCCATTAGGTCAGGTATTTTCCGAGGATCAGCGGGTCAGTATGTAGGTTTTCTTGTTGAGAGAGTTGACAAATTATTGTTAAGTACACACTTATACAGCTCACTTCCTTTCGGATGTATTAACTTAGAGCATTCGACTAGGACTGCTCCGGAATTTTACAAGTTTATTTTAAAATTGAAAACGGTTGAAAAGAAAATATTCATTGCCGCCTCAACGTCAGTGCAAGCCTCGAGACTTGTCCAATCTGCTGCAAAGACAAATCAAGAAGGCTATCTAGAAAATCATTGTTGGCCTTTGGTATTAAAATAGAAGAATCATCAGTCGAAGACCATTGTATATTGGGTAAATTAAAATCTCCCATAACTATAATATGATCTTTGTGATGTAAACGTGTAGGTATATACGAAATCGCTGTAGCGTGAAGCAAGTAAATACTCATATCTGAAGAAGGAGGGATATATGAGCACGTAATGTATATGTTAAAATCACAAAATAAAATTTTAACACATAAAATCTCGATAGCTATATTGGAAATGCAAATTTCTTCAGTCGTCAGAGATGATTTAACAGAAATCAGTACACCTCCACCATTTTGGTTAGGACGATCTATCCGAAATGTAACAAAGTTGTCAGAGAAGACTTCTGAATTTAAGATTTGAGGTTGAAGCCATGTTTCAGTAAAAACAAAGACGTCAGCACTTTCGGATAAACTTTTAAGGTACAGATCTCTCATTTTCGTTCTTAGCCCTCTCAAATTTTGATAGTGAATAAGGAAAGAAAGTGAACTTAGTTTTTTGATATTTTAGCGGAAGTACTGTGCAATTCAACAGCGTTTTGCTCAGAAGCACGTTTATTTTTATAAAGGTATTCATGCACAACAATACCTTTCGGCCAAAAACTAGCGGACAGGAGAGTATCAAAAAGCGACACCGGAACAATAACCTTAAAGGACGAAATCAAGCGAGTGTAATTGAAATTAAACTTTGAAACCGAAACGTTTGGGGTAAAATCAAGCTGAGAATTGATGTAATTTTTAATATCAGCTTCAGTGGTGGTTGCTGTAAGCCGGGAGATGAATATTGATTTACGTGGAGCAACCACATTAAGGCCCGTGGGATTCGGTGCAATCCGAGTAGGCGGAATAATAGAAGGGTCAGCACGTACTGCTACCCCATTAACGTTTATGGCAACAACAGGTTGCTCTACAGATGGCGAAGAAGCCTGCGTAGTCGTTGGATTGACTACAATGCTTGGAATGTCACCGGTTACAGATTGACTTTCCTTAGAGAGTTCTACAACTGACATCATTTCAGCTGTAGACCCCTCCGAGTTTTCCTCGAAATTTGCTATTGGAGTAGCAAAAATCGGTGTCACTATCGGAGCAGTCGGAGTTTCCTCTTCTTACGCTTAGGCGAGGAATTCAAACATTTCATGTCACTAAAATTTTTTTCTAATTTCATGAACTTGTCACACATAGCCTTGAAATCACGCTTGAGATTTGAAAAACTATCTCTGTCTGCTTCATGAATGTAAAAATCTCCGTTTCCGTCGATCTACGTTCATTGCAGGTCCAGCGCAAACCTTTACGTTCTTTGATTGCATCAAGATCGCGGCCTGTAAGCCCAGCACATTTGCAGTGCGAAACGTTATCGCAAAGCCAGCACTACAACAATTCCTCATTGCAGATTTTGTTCTTGTAATGGCAACGCTTATCGTAGCAATTCATAATTGAATTAAATATCGTAAAAATAAATTTAAAAAAAAAATAGGAAAATTAAAAAGGAACTTAGTTTTTGTTAGCACTGTAATGCGCAATGCAACGAAACGGTGAATATTGTTCAATAAAAATTTTTTGAACAGAATGCAACAACAACAATATTGTCGCGTTAAATAACAACAACAATTTGTGTGTTGTTAAAGACAAAAGCAATATTAGAAAAAGAAAGCAGCAACAAATAAATACTTACCAGAAACCAAAAACAAATATTAAGGTAAAAATAAATGAAAAAAGCGAAAAATTTACATACAAAAAAGTCGCGTGCTTATTAAAAATAATTATAAATTATAACAAATTCAATAAAAAGCTAAATTAATGTAATTAACAAACAATTACACAGAATTATTTTTAAAAATACGTTAAAACAAGTATGTACTATGTTTGAATTTAAAGTTACAGCAAACGAAAATGATTTCAACTTACGCAAAATATAACCGCACTGATTAGGTGTTCATGGGATCGAGAAAAGTAATCGTCCTATGTTTGGTCAAAATCGGAGGGGCTATGCCCCGCCCCTCATAGAAGCGATAAACAAAATTCAACATATCTTTGTATCCACATGTTAATGGGATCGTTAAAAGTAATCGTGCTATGTTTGGTCAAAATCGGAGGGGACTATACCCCACCCCCATACAAGCGATAAACAACATTCAACATATCTTTGCATCCATTTGAAGTACACATGTTAATGGGATCGAAAATAGTAATAGTGTTAAACTTGGTCAAAAGCGGAGGGGGCTATGCCTCACCCCCCATACAAGCGATAAAAAAAAATTCAACATATCTTTGTATCTATCTGAAGTACATGGATGAAATTTGGTGCACATGTTAATGGGATCCGGAAAAGTAATCGTGTTAAGTTTGGTCAAATCGGAGGCGGCTATACCCAACCCTATACAAGCGATAAAATTCACTATATCTTTGCATCCATTTGAAGTACATGGATACAATTTGGTATACATGTTAATGGGATCGGATGAAGTAATCAAGTTAAGACAAGAGAATAAAGTTTCATAGTTTAAAAGATAAAAAGAAATTATGTTTGTACGGTTGAATATACATATATAAATGCGAATATATATGCATCAAATTTTCACCACAAATATTAAAAAATGAACTAGGCTACGAATATTACGTCTGGGTCACCAAATATTTTGAGGTCTAAACTTTTGGTATAAACCTATATGGACTCGATATCCAAAAATTAAATTATCGTTAAATATATAAGTCCACTTCAAAAAAATGAAATACGCGCATTCATTTAATATACGTGTTTTTCGTAGTCTAGCAAACGAAGAGTGACAGCGCAGCTGCCTTAAAAATAATAATAAGCAAAAAGCAATAAAAAAGAAAAAGAACAGTTAAAATTGAGATAATTTACAACAATAAATATTATGCATTAGTTGCAGTATTTATCTATTCAGCATTGGAAGTTAGCAATAACCAAAAACATTTAAAGCAAAAGAGAATTAAGAGATTTTACAATATTCAGTTTTATCTGTTGCTGCATCAAAATTTAGAGTGCCTCAATGCAATGAAGCATGTGATCATTGCTGCTGCGAACATTAACTTTTCATTTTTAGTTCATTGAGTTAAGGAACATTAAGCTAATAATTGCTCCTGGTTCAAGTGTATTGCGCTTTTCGGTTATTATATTTCCAACTAATTAAATTGACTTTTCAGCTGCTGCACTGCGTGTTGGCATTGAATGCATTTTTATTGCTAGCTTATACAAATATGGGTATTTAGTTTTATTATTTTTCCACCACTCCATCAAATTAAAGTTTTCTGACAAGTCCATAATTTCGTGACTATGTATATCTCTCCACCTCGTTTCTAGGACTTTCTGCTGTTTTTGAGGCTGATTGTTAGATTAAATTGGGAAGAAGAAAGCATCGTTTATTGTAAGGTGGAAGGTTGAATTTGTTAATCTGAATCTAAATTATAATTAACGGGGGAACTTTCAAAAGAAAATATTGAAGTTGATGATGATGACGATATCGGAGTAAAAGGTAAAATTGAGTCTTGTACACAATTTAATTTTTCACATGAGTTGCTTTGGATGCGAGAAATACAAAAATCTTTTATGTTCTTTAATTCATCCACTTGCATGTTAATAGCTGATGGGTATAAAGAATCTATATCTATATTTGGTCACCCAGATTCCGTCAACGTTTTTCAAAATATTTGGCTTTAAAATGGATTTTGTTACAGGTCTACACAAGTTTTTAATATTGCATATTGAGGTCAGAACGGAGCACATTGATGGTGGATGGCTAACTTTTATTTTTTTTTAATTAATAATTTCAAGGTCGTCGCACATTTCTACCAGAGCTTTAACAATATTAAATTTATATGAAGCATAGTCGGCTTTCTTAATTTTTTGCTTATATAATGGTCATTCCTCCTTAGTTGTCATCCTGTAATGAAAGTTCCTCCGCGATGGGCATTGGCTTTTTAAAAATATCGGAAGGTGATGCTGCACAAACTGCGGAAAACGGTCTGTAGTTTTCAGTTACCTACGTTGTGCAAACATTAACAGCCTCGGCTATGTCCCGCGCAGACACAGTTTTTAAGGCAACAGACTGCTTTATTGCTTTGCAGCAGCTATGCCTATTTAAATTGGATGTTTGGCCATTTATGTACTTTAACATCATGGCACACGAGCGACAGTAAACAAAACCTGCTAAAATCGAATTGTCTTCTTTTTTTATTTCTGATAAAATGTTCTAAACAAAACTACGGCCTTAGCGTTCTGATGTTACTTACACCTCTAACCTTAAACCCTAGTGCCTCTAGTTCACTTTTTATCTCTTCACAAGAAAATTGAATTTGGTCCTCGCGTAGAATTTTTACAAGATTTCTATAATTCTCAACAGTCTTGACCATAATTCTGACATGCCCGTCTCTTTGTGACTTATAGCTACAGTCTTATTTACTTATGTAAGCTAAAAGGTATTTTAACATACTATTAAACTCGATGACGTTCGGTAGTTATATTGGTGGTGGTTAGCACTTTCACCTCCATCTTTTCGGTTCTGTCACTCAGCTCTGCAAAGTAGTTGTTACTTAGGTTTGACGTTCCAGTTTGTTCATCATCTGCGTATATTTTTCGAATTAATAACTTTTGTTTAAATATTAGCGAATTTGATTTTTTCGCTTTCTTGTTGCTGCCTAAATGGAGAGGAAGTCAATGGTGAATTTATGCGTGTGTTTTGCACTGAGAGAAATTCTAAGCTATGACTTTATTGCATTTTTTTAATTGAAAATTTAATGATAGTCCTTGAATAATAAAATAAATCGAAATACTAATACATTTAATACTATTTTACTACTATACCATAAATATTTACAGGTAGACAATGTTTACGACGTACGCCACGTTTTTATGGCTTAATATGGCTTAATAATGTGGCAAAAAATATTTCATAAAACGGAGAAGGGATCGAACGAACACATATTTTTATTTTTTTTTTATTTTTATTAATTTGATATACAAGCTATCTTAGGATATTAAATATATTTTAAAATGACACTTAGTTAAATAATATATATTGTGCTCTTGTAGACACAACCGCAATGAATACATTTTAAATAATATTTTTGCAAAACAATATAACGAAACTAAGAACTCGATGAGCGCATCAGTAATCTGTGCGTATTACAGAGGTCTATATGGTAAATCTAGAATGTGTACTCTTTTGAGTCCACGAATCTTTTCGCTACTGTCTAGCAGACTTATAGCCAGCGAGTTACTATGATATCCCAATTGTTCCAAATATTTAATGTAAAGTTCCTTATTTCATCTTTAATTGTGTTCATATTTAAGTCTCTGTAAATACATTTATTATTTAAAAACCAAGGAGCATTACATATCAGTCTTAGTGCTTTTGATTGGTATCTTTGCAGCATCTCTACGTTGGAGTTACTTGCAGTTCCCCACAACTGAACGCTATACGACCATACAGGTTTTAACATTGATTTATAAAGTAGTACTTTATTTTGTAAGCTTAGTTTGGATTTTGAATTGATCAGCCAGTACAAACTTCTAGTTTTTTGTTTAAGCTGTTGAGCCTTAGCTTGGATATGCGGCTTATATGACAATCTTCGGTCTAGCTTCATTCCAAGATAGTTAACACAGTCGGTAACAGGAATAAGTGATTGACTGTGACTCTAGGACAATCCTGTCTTCTATTCGTAAGCGTTACGTAATGTGATTT
The DNA here is from genome assembly GCA_035044805.1 of Leucophenga maculata. Lineage (NCBI taxonomy): Eukaryota > Metazoa > Arthropoda > Insecta > Diptera > Drosophilidae > Leucophenga > Leucophenga maculata. The sequence goes on from JAWNNP010003204.1 coordinate 29,718, forward strand.
GTTTGCATTCACCTTAATACTCCATTTGTTCAACCATTCTTGCATTAAATTCAGTTGATCTTGGAGAACACATGCTGTAATTTTTATTACGTTTCGATTATGTGAGCGCTGTCTACATTCCGTGCCTTGCAACCGAACACAACACAATTTCCCACAATATTTTTCTTTTATTATTGTTTGTAATTGCCCAAAAGGAACACAAATGTTACCACCTAATTTCTATTTTTTATTGTAATTTTGTATAAAAGGAGAAACATTTCTACAATAAAATCAGTTCTAGAAAGACATTCTAAGCATTTTGATCTAACCTTTTTTTCCAGCAAATACTTCTCCGCTCTCAACGTGTTCAAGTGCACGTTGCAGAACCAAACAAAATAAAAACACTAAGTTCTTGTACATAGTGTTCTATCACAAAATAACATTTTGGTGACCCAACAAAGAGATTCATTTGGCGAACTCTTACTAGCAGAAACTAAGATTCATTTGGCGATTCTTACAGAACCTTGGAACAAACATCCAAAAAGGTTCCGACGACAACTCGAGAACGGCGAGATGAGTTTCATAAAACTCATCAACGTAAAACATACCTAACTTCCAACAGGTTCAACATTGAACACGAAGAAGTTATCATCCATCATTTGGACACTGGATAACAAGCGGATAAATGCTTGAACGTCAAGATAGACTACGGATTCGTATTTGGGAGTAAAAGATACAATAGATTGTACGTTTACAGATTCCCTACAAATTATTAATTTTGTGTGCTATCTTTAGACCAATCTTCGGTTGTGAGTAGAAGCACGCCAGGCCAAGACAAACTAAATTACCTCCAACGGGTCAAGATAAAACATATATAATAAAAGCACCAATTTGATTTATATAAAAAATGGTTAAAATTATAAATTTATTTGCTGAACAAAACAGGATTGGAAATAAAAACCAGAATTTAGTTTGAAACTATAAAAAAAGAATCCCAAGATCGGATGCAACAGTTGCAGATATTGTGAGAAAAATTGAAGAAAGGAGACAATGTGTTAAAATATCATCCTGATGTTCTTCAATATCAGCAGCATAAGTATTTTACCAAGTTGTATTTCGATGAAATACAAAAAACATGCAATGAATACTCAAAAGTATTCACAGAATCTGTTAAGATGTTGACAGAAACAGCGGAAAATAATATGTTGCTCGTCCTCATTAGACGGCAGGATGCTATGCCATATGGAGCAACAAACATCAAATAAAATAGTAGAGATCGTCAGCCTGTAACTGGATTTGTAACCTTCGTGGAACATCGGTTCCGAACAATGGACGCAATTGGTCGAAAGGATAAGCCAATTGAGAAGGTCAAGAGGATTACTACAGCGACAACATCCGAATTTTTTGTTTGCAAATTTTGTGAAAAAGCAAGCCATCCATTACACCGTTGTGAGCAGTTCTTGACAAAATCTGCCTCAGAACGACTCGATTGAGTTCAAAAACAACGCCTATGTGTAAATTGCTTCCGTAATGATCATCAAGCCAAGACTTGAACCTGGAAAAGCTGCACAAGGTGCGACAAGAAACACAATACGGTACTTCATTTGGAACCTAAAAATGATTTAACAGAACCAAAATTGGTCGCTTCTACAAACAATAAAAATCAGCAGACTACATACTTTTGGCTACCGGTAGAGTCATAATTGTAGAAAAGAATGGCCTAGCAGCTGAGTTTCGAGCACTCTTGGATTCAGGTTCACAAGTAAATCTGATATAAGAAAGAGTCATGACAATTTTTCTACACATTTCGAAGTTTTCGTTCTTCCACGAATTGTGAACGACAATTGAACGGTTGTGGAGTTTAATTGAAACACTCCATTTCCAAATCTGTGCAGAGTATCCAAATGCAGAAAATGAAGGATACAATCTGGCTGTTTACATCTAAGCAGAGATAGCAGTCAACAATCTGCAAACACCGTCACGAGCTGAGTTGGATAGATCTCCACTGAATTCTCATCAATCAGCGATTCAACTGCCAAAGATAGCCATCCCAAGATTTCAGGGAGACTATACCAAATGGCAACAATTTCATGACGTTTTCAACAAAATGATTCATGAATCACAGTTGTCTTCGATTGATTAAATGTGGCATTTGAAAGCAAACGTGTCAGGCGAAGCAGAACGAATAACTCGTCACCTCTCACTGACAGAAGGAAACTATGAAACGATAAAAGATCGTTTCGACAATAAACGAATCATAACGTCAGTATTGTTCCAAAAGCTGATAGAATATCCGTTGATTAGCAATGAGTCTAATCAGATAAAGGATTTCAATGACACCATAAAGGAATCTTTGGCTGCACTACAAAATATTAATATTGATATCCAAACATGGG
>JAWNNP010003206.1:0-25597 GCA_035044805.1 Leucophenga maculata
TTTTAAATTAAAAACGAGAGTTTTATTTACTATTTTCGTGCGAGTGTTTTTTAGACACTAGCGACCCTCCCCACCTGTCTGCGCCAGCTACAACTACTTGTGATTTTTGATTTGGATGTTCCAGGTGCCTAGAAGCGGCAGAACGAACAGTAGATAACTCGCGCACTATGTTTGCAGCCTAAGGTTTTGCTGCGTTGGTATTGTTAATGACAATACATTAACAATGCTAGTAGGGGGGACTGAAGTGGAAGCCGCGGATTTTAATAATACATTAAGTTGAGAACTTGTAATCACCGCGGTATCCATTTGGCTATTCATTTTACCTGTTTCGTTGCTTTTGTTTTGGGCAGGGAGGGAGGTGGAGGGCAATTTATGTTTGATGGTGTCTTCTGTTGCGTTGTATGTGAAATACGCGTTTCTCCCATCGGCACTTTGCAATGAGAGTCTGCGCTGCTCTTGCGGAGCGCTTCGCGCGCTTATACGTTGCTCTTTATTTTCAATCGCGGTTTTGTTTGTTTGTTTTTTCTTTTTATTTTAGAGAAATAAAAATAAAATTTTACTCTGAAGTTTTTTTTTTTTTTTTTTAGCACTTGCACAAATTGAATTTACAGCCTGTTAGTATAGCTATTAGCAATTATGCTTTCATAACTAAGCTTATATTTTCTCTTTGATGTGCATAAATATTTCACTAGTGAGAGAGTGGAAACGCGAGAGAGAAAAAGATATATAAAAAATTTTCAATTTTCGTGTCGTACTTTCGATTTTTTGTTGTGTCGGTAAAAACATTCTTTAAGAAAATAAAAAAAGCAAATGTAGATATGTATTTATCAGCTGTAGCTCAGACATGCACAGAATCTAGAAATAGAGTCTACACTCTTCCTCTACAGATACACTCACCACGACAAGGCTTTTCTTAACAAGGTAGGAGCGAAAGTGTTCACTCGGTCACTTAAATTTTGAGAGAAGCAGAAAGAAGAAAAGAGAATAGCCAACAATGACTTGTAGTTGAAAACAAACGAACGCAAAGTTTTTTTTGTGTGTTTGTGTAAAACACAGAACAATCAAGCGTGGAAATAACCTTTCCCTCTGACTATCGCAAGCGAACTAAAATTTAAGTGACCTGAAAAAGAACGGCTATCATCACGCTCCTACCTTGTTAAGTATACCCTGAACACGACCATGGTACAATTAAAGAAGGTAGCGCAACTCTTACAATATATGTAGCTGAGAGCAGTTTGTTTCTGCTACATAAAACGTGGAATGAAGAAACGATAAGTGAGTGTATCTATCCTTTCTTAAGGTCAGGCCACTAGTCAGAGCTTGCTCAAATTCGCTCGTCCAATTTCATATCGTTGTTGATACTTGATATGGGTGGCTGTGTGCATGCTAGAATTAATGCTAGCGCGAGCGCTGTGGACTCTTATATATGTATGCATATAAAATATATGCAGGATAGGTAAATTCAAACAAAAGAAATATTGCTTCTCTATCTATCATGATATATTGATATACCACCAACAGCTTCTTCGGGATTTGAAAACCGCTGTCCGCGCAGTTTATTTTTGATGTGAGGGAACAGGAAGAAGTCATTTGGTCCCAAGTCAGGGCTGTGCGCCGGATGACCCATCAATTCGATATTTTGAGCGTCCAAAAACTGATTTGTTACGGCCGAAGTGTGAGAGCTCGCATTATCGTGATGAAGTATGATTCGTCTTCGTCGGTTGGTTTTCCTTAGTTAATCGAGCACTTCAGGTAACCAAATGGTTGTATATCATTCAGAATTGACCGTCCTTCTTTCCACAAGCGGCACGGTCGCAACATGTCCGGATTTCGAGACGAAACATGCGATAATTTGTTTCGATGTGCAGCGCGAGCGAGTAACTTTTGTTGGATATTGCTCGTTATGAAAGACCGAGACGGTCTTTTTTGTTTCGTTCTCATACGCATATATACACGTTTCGTCACCTGTCACGATTTAGACGGCTTTTGACGCATCTCGCATGAATTTCTTCATCATTTGCTTGCACCAATCGATACGAGCCTTCTTGTGAGCGATTGTCAACTTATGCCGTATCCAACGTGAACAAGCCTTTCCGACGACCAAATGTTCATGTGATATTGTATGTATGCAGGGATGTTTCAATCTCACGGCATGTCACATGACGATCCTGCTTTATCAGCTCACACACAGCATTGATGTTTTCTGGCACAACGACCGATGTTGGACGACCTTCACGAAATTCGTCGGTGAGCGAACTGCGGCAACAATTGAACTCGCTGTACCATTTTTTTACAGTGACCAAGGATGGAGCTTCATCACCAAAAGTTGATTTAAGTTGATTAGTGCACCACTCTTGTCTTGATAAACAGACCATCGCACGAAAATGTTCACGGTTTAATTCAATTTTTTTTTTTATATGAATTTTTCAGACTTTACGATGGAGACGTCAGATTGAATCTGGCAACATGTTTTCTTGCTCAGGCTAGAAATCTATGTAGTAACCCTCGTATTATAACACTATAATCACGAAACTCGCTTACATACTGCATAAAATATGTCAACGTTTTAGAGAGCAGTCTGTCACCTTCTAATTATTTCACCTTATTAATTATACCCTGAGCAGTTGTATCCTACTAATATTATAAATGAGAAAGTTTGTATGGATGTATGTATGTATGTTCTTCTCTTACGGCTAAACCGCTCAACCAATTCGTCTGAATTTTGGAATAGAGATAGATGGGATGATGGAAAAGAACATAGGGTATGTTTTGACAAAATCGGAGGGGGCGTTGCCTCACCCCCCATTTAACCGATAATCAAAATTTGTCATATCTTTGCATCCATTTAAGGTACAGAAATAAAATTTGGTATACATGTTAAGAGGATGAGGAAAAGTCAACCTGTTAAGTTTGGACAAAATCGGAGGGGGCGTTGCCCCACCCCCCATATAAGCGATAATCAAAATTTGTCATATCTTTGCATCAATTTAAGGTACAGAAATAAAATTTGGTATACATGTTAAGAGGATGAGGAGAAGTCAACCTGTTAAGTTTGGACAAAATCGGAGGGGGCGTTGCCCCACCCCCCATATAAGCAACAATAAAAATTTGTCATATCTTTGCATCCATTTAAGGTACAGAAATATAATTTGGTATACATGTTAAGAGGATGAGGAGAAGTCAACCTGTTAAGTTTGGACAAAATCGGACGGCGCGTTGCCCCACCCCCCATATAAGCAACAATCAAAATTTGTCATATCTTTGCATCCATTTAAGGTACAGAAAGGAAAAATTGGTATACATGTTAAGAGGATTAGGAGAAGTCAACCTGTTAAGTTTTGGACAAAATCGGAGGGGGCGTTGCCCCACCCCCCCATATAAGCGGTTATCAAAATTTGTCATATCTTTGCATCCATTTAAGGTACAGAAATAAAATTTGGTACACATGTTAAGAGGATGAGGAGAAGTCAACCTGTTAAGTTTGGACAAAATCGGAGGGGGCGTTGCCCCACCCCCCATATAAGCAACAATCAAAATTTGTCATATCTTTGCATCCATTTAAGATACAGATATGAAATTTGGTATACATGTTAAGAGGATGAGGAGAAGTCAACCTGTTAAGTTTGGACAAAATCGGAGGGGGCGTTGCCCCACCACCCCTATTAGCGATAATCAAAAATTTTCATATCTTTGCATCCGGTACACCACCCCCCGTATAGTTTCACAAATGAGGCAAAACAAGAAAATTAATTAGATATACTACTTTTTATCGGAAGATCTGCGGACGAAGTCGCGGGTAAAAGCTAGTCATTCATATGTGTGAAGCTCTTTATTATGTATTTGTGTTGCTGCTTGAAATCTGAGTGTACGAGTGTTTGCCATTTTGTATGTGTTTGCGCAATGCTCTAGATGCTCCAAGAACAACACGCACGTACATTATTTTCTATATGTTCCTCCCAATCTATCTCTCGCTTACGGGCCCATATATGACGATATGGTGGGGACGTAGAAAGAATAGGAAACTATATAGAATTATCTCTTTCTCTCGCGGCTCAAAAACATTAATTGTTGTCTCTTTTTTATTACACTTTTTCGTTTCATAAAATCCAATTCACTACGCGCCAAAAGAAGTTTCACTACAAAAAATTAATGAGATAAACATATACCGCTATAGAACTTTAGACTAATTTTAACAATAATAGTGGATGTAGAATAGGGTTGGATAGAAAAATAATGCAAAATGTAGTTAAAATATTAATAATAACTAAAAAGGGAAAAGAAATAAAATGCTCAAGATTAACTTCTTAGGAAATCGTTGAGAAACCTAGTTTATTATATAGTGGTTAGCTCTTCTAAAAATAAGGTACATTATAGAAATGGCAAAATAAAGTCTGTTAAATCAATTTTTAATAAATTATGGAAAGGTCTCGGGAGGAGCTATTGTACTAAATTGTGCAACCATATGTGATATGTCTAATTAGCGCTTGGTACATTAAATTTCTAACTTTGCTGTTAAAAAAAAAAATTTTTTTAAGACTCCAATTGGTGTGTGTTTAGATGAACTTGAACCGATCGAACGTGTGTGAACAAAAGCATATATTTCAACCTGATCTTACGCTATCTGCTCATGGCCCATCGCCGCCACTTAATTTGTCTGAAGAGTACCCAACACCTACCGTCTCAATTGACTTGTTCTCCATATGTACTGTTAGGTGTCTCTTGCTATCGCAACAATATCAATCTCAGTTTATTTCATGAGGTTATTCAATAACGCATCTTCTCCACTGCAAAGTAGATTTTGAACCTCTTCATCAAAAACGGTCAATCCCCCAATGCACAAATTGTCAAAAATATGGGCACACAAAAAATTACTGCTCGAGGGACGCTGTATGCGTTAAATGTGCTGGCAAGCATAGCACATTAAACTGTGCCATAACTCAGACGGAAGAGAAAACCCATATTAAATGTGCCCTTTGCGGGGAAAATCATACAGCAAATTATAAGGGCTGTATGGTTTATAAAAGCCTACAGATACAAAAATTCCCTAGTCTGCGCAAAAAACAGTTACCATCAACCCAAACCTCAAATCCGCCAACCACAGACAATAATATGGTAACGAACATTGCTCCAGGACTATCTTATGCAAGAGTGGTAACAATGGACAAAGCACACGACACAAAAAATCAAAATAATACATCACAAGCACCAACAACACAGAATGACGACCTATCAGAATTAAAAAGCATGATGAAACAATTAATCTCCCAGATGAGCAATATGATGAACATCGTGACGCTACTGTTGACTAAATTGGATGAACGTAGATAAAATTTCAATAGGAATATGGAATGCCAACGGACTTACTCGCCATTTATTAGAATTAAAATCCTTTCTCATTGACAAAGCAATTGACATCATGCTGATATCAGAGACGCACGCCACAGAAAAAACCTACATTAAAATACCAAATTATAAAGTTTTTTATACAAATCACCCTGACAACAGGGTAAAAATCACAACATGTCTAGAACTGTCATCGGATCACTCGCCACTCCTTTTGACACTCCTCGGTAAGCCAAATAAAATAACAACTACGAATCTGTATAATCACAAAACGGACTGGAACATGTTTCGACAAATATTAATAAGAAACATGAATCTCGACGTGTTACTCACATCGAATAATGAAATTGATTCAGCAATAGTACATCTGAACGACAGTATTGTTATGGCTAAGGAAAAAATGGCAAACCACTAGACATCCTAGAGATAAAGCTGTATTAAATAAAGCAACGTATGAACTAAAAATATCATTACAAGGACAAACAGCTTAAAAAATATTTGACAAACCTTGGTACAAATATAGCAACAAACTACTCTCTATGGAAAGCCACAAAAAAATTTAACAATGCTATAATTCATAAGCCCCCAATTAAGAAGCAAAATAACACGTGGGTAAGAACAAATAAGGAGAAAGCGGGTATTTTGGCGCAACACTTTAAAAATACATTTTCTAACAACATGGACAACCTAAATATCGAGGTCAATCATACGCTTCAGAATGAAAATAGTGCCATACAAAGGACAACGAAAACCGAAATAAAAAACATATTAGTAAACTAAATGTCAAGAAAACGCCTGGATATGACCAGATCAGTGGAAAAATTCTTAAAGAACTTTCGGATATTACTATGGCATATATACGTAATATTTTTAATGCGATACTTAGACTACAACACTTTCCAGTTCTCTGGGAAGTTGCACAGATAACACCTATTATCAACCCGAATAAAGACAAAGACGGGCTCCTACCCACCTATCAGCCTCCTTCGAATCATATTAAAGATATTTGAAACAGTCCTCTATCCTCGACTAGAGCCAATCTTAACACAAAATAACACCATACCAAGCCACCAGTTTGGTTTTAGACGATGCCACTCAACTGTACAACAAATACACAGAGTTGTAAATAAAATAATGGACGATATTGATAAGAAGAAATACTGTATAGCTGTTTATCTTGACATTGCAAAAGCATTTGACAAAGTGTGGCACAAAGGGCTCCTACTCAAACTAAGCAATATATTTCTACAAAATATATATCATCTAATTAAAAGTTATATTAATGACCGATACTTTTACATAAAATATGACGATGCAAGTTCAAATGTCTTACCAATGACAGCGGGAGTACCCCAAGGAAGTGTACTTGGCCCATTACTATATCTATTATACACAGCAGATATTCCAACGCCAACAGACCAAGGGACAATAATAGTTCGTTGATGACACTGCTCTTATGGCTTCCGACAAAAACGAAAAAATAGCTACAAACACACTACAAGACATTATAACAAATACAATGAAATGGTTCGAAAAATGGGGAATTGAAATTAACAAAGAAAAAACGGTTCAAGTGGTGTATACAAATAGGAAGTCTAATAAATACCCACTTAAAATAAAGGACGAAGAAATCAAAATTAAAAACAATGCAAAATATTTAGGAATAACGATAGATGCTAAACTTATATGGAAACAACATATAACAAACAAACGAAATGAAATTATCGACACAGTGGCAAAACCATTAAGAAATGTAGTCACCTCCACGTCAAACGATTGATAACGCATGAAAATTCACATATGCGTCAATTACCAGCAATAGAGACCCAAAATCGTAGACGACTTAACCGATTTACACCCACAGAGCTGGTATATGGATATTTTTAACTTTTTCGCTTTAAATATAATATTGTAATTATAATTTAATTTTAATTCAATCTGCGGAAATAATTGATACATATTATTTATGAATAATTAACGTTTCTTATTATTAATATATATATGGTCCTAGAACACTGGTTAGGGAATATTTCATACAATGTAAATTAATTAAACCAATTACTTAATGTTAAGAAAACAGATTGTAAGTTTATTGGAAATAAAAAAATAAAAAAAAAATAAAAAAAATGAGGTTTTATCAGGAGACAGAGCTCCCTCAGTATTAGGAGGGCCAATTTCATAACGTTATTGACTCTTGAAGTAAAGGGTTGAGTTCGATGCTACCGTACGCGCTGCAAACTTTTACATATGTATCATATAACATAGAATATTCAAAAGCAAACGTAAATAAGCTTATCCCACAAATGTCGAAAATTTAAATAAACCTAAGCTAAATCGAAAAATCATGAAAGCGAAACTGTATCGTCATTTAGTCGTAACCAAATTCTCTATTATAACCGACAATACAACTAAACCAAATTATTGTTCAAAGCATTCTCAGATTAAAAATAAACTTTTACACGTTCCAACTTAATAGCTCTGAAGGGATTCAACTCAATTCATTGAACTAAGTTTTTCTCCAAGCGAAGTGGTTAGCGCACTAAAAGAAAATGGCATCAATTCAAAAGTGGTCATAAATTTAATCAACAAGAACCCGAACACGAAAAATACCACTCTTTTAGTCAGGTATGTTTACTTTTATTGCAAGCGCTCCCACAGACTAATTGATTGCTATTAAGATCACCGGAAAGAACATAGCAAGAAATTAAGTTGTCCAGTTTTAGCGCTTTAGAGATATAATTTAATTCAGATTTAAATTAAATTAAATTCTTTGAAGGCATAAATATTTTTATAATACACGTTAAACTAAACTATTAAACTACTAAATAGATAAGAAATCTACTTTATGGCTATAGTACTTGCTATAGTTTTAACTATTTTCATTAGTATTATTCCTTCTCTAAGTCTGTTTGATCTATCATAGTCATCGTAGATTGTGCTTGGGATTTGTTTAACAGAAGTAGATCTGAATTATTATCTTTAAGGCATTTAGTAAGCTATATTCTTCTGCTAACATTTATTTATGAAGTTATATTTAAAGAGAATGAACATAGTATTCTACATTATATTCTAATTGATTTAGGTTCATACTGAGTCGTCAAATTAACCAATTGGGTCCATAGGGGCGGTTTGTATTTCTAGTTGTTTTTTTTTTTTTTTTTTTTTATTTAACTGTGTTATTGTACATCTATCTTATTTTTTTTTTCTACTTTTTTCTTATTTATTGTATCTCCTTTTCTTAGGATTAACAATAATTAACAATAAATTCTTAAATCTAAACTTATAATATGTACTAGCCATCCAGATGGAGGCTAGTAATTTACAGCGGCTCTAAGAATTTATCACTGAGCTTGGGAGGTCATTTCTCCTGAGTCGCGTTGTGTTATTTTGTTGAGTGAGAGCTCTTGCGAGCGGGTTTGGGTGATAGACGAGTTTTTGAGAATAGTTTCGTTTTGTTCGAGCTATTTCAGACTGCACAGTTGGGATATTCAGATCTCTGTGAATACAATCGTTTCGAATGTACCATGGTGCACAAGTTATTGTTCTAAGAATTTTAGATTGAGCTCTTTGAATTATTTCCACATTGCTGGCGCTTGCATTGCCCCATAGCTGGAATCCGTATGTCCAAATAGGCTTTATTACTGTGTTATAAAGCAACACCTTGTAATGATCGTGAACTAATAAGCCAGTGTAGGGAGTTGGCCTTCAGCTTAATTTGTGTTTTCTTCGCTTCAATGTGTTTGCGGTATGTGAGTGGTCGTTCGAGATGAATGCCGAGATACATGACCTCACTGGCCTGTGGGATCGTAATATTGTTCAGAGTTAGCTTAGGGCAAGTACCTCTATTGAGCATGAATGTAACGTGTTTACTTTTTTGTTCATTGACTTTTATCCGCCAGTTGCTCAGCCACTCTTCGAGATGAGTGAGGTGATATGCAACTCGACTTGTTGCTTGTATTGGGCATCGGGACCTGCTTAGTATTGCTGTATCATCAGCAAATGTTGATGTTGTGAGGTTGTGGTTAATTGGATATCTGATGTGTATAGCACGTATAGCATGGGGCCGAGTACGCTACCTTGGGGCACACCAGCTTTGATTTCCGACTCTACTGTTAGAAAATCATTTTGTCGCACAACGAAGGTTCTTTCGCTGAGATTGGACTCAAGAACCTTGTGAGTATTTTGTGGGAGCAACACATTAATTTTGTACTTAAGCCCCTCGAGCCAAACTCGATCAAACGCTTGGGCAATATCGAGAAGGATTGCGGAGCATTATTCACGGTGCTCAAACGCAGTTCGAATCTCTAAGGTAATACGATTGACTTGTTCAATGGTGCCATGCTTTTCGCGAAAACCGAATTGATTGGTAGGGATGATATTTTGAGTGTACTGGCTTATTTTTGTGAGAAAAATCTTTTCAAAGAGCTTGGACAGACATGATAGAAGACTTATGGGCCATATGATGCCGCCTTAGTTTTATCCTTACCGGGCTTCGGGATCATGACAATAATTGATTTTTTCCACTGGGTGGGGAATGGCATTGAACAGTTTGGTAATATAATTAATAGCTGGACTGGGGAGTTCCACGATCATTTTTGGAGAAATAAGATCATGACCTGCAGCCTTTTTTGGGTTTAGCTGATTTTTTATGATGTTTTTTACTTCAAGTGTGTGTATTCGGAGGGGTGCTGAATAGTTCCTATCCGGATATGGAGGAAAAGCGAAACCGTTTGTCAACGGGTTTGGCTGAAATACATTTTTAAGATGTGCTGCAAAAATGTTAGCCTTTTCTTCATTACTGCGAGCCCATTTGCCAGTATTATCTCTAATGGGTTTAGATACCTCAGCGGGTGGCTGAATAGTAGCACGAGCTTTCCATAACGGAAACTTAGAGTTTTTTGGTGAGACGAAGATACATCTCTGGGCTAGCTTATCTTCAATTTTGAGGGCCGTAGTCAGCTCACAAGTAGCTGTTTTCAGCCTTAATTTTGCAGCTGGAGATCTCAAGTTTTGCCATTCTCTTCTTAGGCGGGGTTTTTTTGCAACCATGTGTTCAATATGACTATTTGTTATGCTGTGATTTGTCGTTGGAGGTGAATTAAATTGTGGTGTAGAGTGTTTTGCTGCAGCAGCGAGAATTGAGTTAAGGGCACTGACAGAATTGTCTATATCCATTTCGCAGTTGATTCCAGGGTTGAGTTCAATGTGGCTGCTTACATATTTTTTGTATTTAAGCCAATTCGTATTGTAAGCGGTGAGAAAACTGGGGTTTCGTTTGTATTGTGGGTATTCCAATAGATTAAAAATTATGGGAGAGTGATCCCATGATAGATCTGCGAGTGATTTTGCAGAAATTAATCTGGTTTAGATTTTTCGTGTAATTGCAAAGTCTATAAAATTCGGTATTTTCATCGGATCTGTTGGCAAGTATGTGGGACTGCATGGTGAGACATAGTCAAGCTTGTTTTCAGTGTTTATGAGTGCTTTATAGAGCTGTTTCCCTTTGGGATTTGAAAGCCGTGATCCCCAATGGGTATGTTTCGCGTTATAATCTCCTGCAGCCAAGAAGCGATAACCCAATGAGTTAAAAAAGTCTATGAACTGTTTTTCGGTTACAGTAAAACGAGGGGGGCAATAAATTGCCGATAATGTGAGATTGCCAAATTTTGATTGCACATTTATCGAAGTGGCTTGGAGGTAATTGGTTGAGAATCCCTGTAGAGAATAGTGTTTTATTCTACTTCTAATGAGTATGCCAGTTCCTCCATGGGCTTTTCCGTCTGGGTGGTTTGTTGCGTAGAATGTGTAACCGGGAACTAGGAAATTGTATTTATTTGTGAGGTGTGTTTCTGCGGGAAGCATAACGTCTACGTCTCGTTCCTTTAGAAATATTGAGAGTTCGTGCTTGTGCCGAGAATCACCATTGGCATTCCAGAGGCATATACTTAAAGTGCTCATTTTTGCTTTGTTGGGCTACGAGCATTTGTATGAGTGTGTTTTGATTTTGCATTAGTTGTTGCATGGTGTGTTGCATAAATGCCATGAATTCCATCATGCTTAGCTGCATTGATGCAATCATAGCTTCCATGCTATTTTGGGGTATGATCTGTGACGGGTTTTGTGCTGGAACGTCGATGGGAACCTTATGCAGCACGGTTTGTGAGTTTAGATTTTGTGTGGTGTTGTTTAATCCTGATAGGTATAGGTCTGCGGGGTGCGTATTATTATCTCTTCGGGGCGAGTGCGGGTTGAAGCGATTCGCTGATTCAGGCGGCTTTTCAGTTCCTTCAAAACTGGGCAGCCCCTATAGTTAGCCATGTGGTTACCACCGCAGTTGCTGCATTTTTTTTCATTTGGGTCTGTTTTATTTGCAGGACATGAAGCAGTGCCATGGAGATCTCCGCAGGCAACGCATACAGAACGTAGGGTGCAATACGTTTTTGTATGGCCAAACTCTTGGCAGGTAGTGCATTGAACCGGGTTGTTACGTTTGTGAGGCTCTTCCACAGTTATTTTGCGGTGGAGCAGATATTGTAGGGTGTATATTGGGTGTACTTCATTTTTTTTAAGTGACTTACTCTCGGGCTCTAATTCAACTTTGAACATGGGTTGAGGTATTTTGTTCTTGTTTATAATATTAGTAGCTACTTTGGGATTGAAATCATTTTCCTTAAGAGCACTTATCACTTCACTTGGGGATACACTTGGTTCGATGCCTTTAAGTACAATTTGCAGACCTTTAAAGCTTTTTAACTGATTAGTGTAAAAGTTTGCTTTTGTGTCAGTTAAATGCTTTAAGACTACATGATAGTTTTGCTCTGTGTAAATTTGTAGCTTAATTTCGTGCAGATTTCCCCTTTTAAGCGAGGAAATATGAAAATTGCCATTTCCAATAAGTTGCACTAAGTTTTTTACAAGGCTATTCGAGTTTTTTTCACGAACATATATTGGCGGGGGTTTGGTGCTGACTTTTGGGACAACTCCATTAGCGTTGTTTGATGCACTTTTTTCACTTTCGCTTAAAATAGAAAATCTGTTACCTGCAAGACGCGTTTGAGCCGCGCTTTTATCATCGTTACGATTGATCTTGGGCTTATTACCACTTTTAGAGTTAGATGGGCTTAGTTTACGCTTGATTTGTATATAGCGGTCTAAGCATGTCTGCACTGCCGAACGATTTGAGATGGGTTGTGTTCGCGCCGGTTACCAAAGCGACTAGGCCACATACCCATCAACTATATATTTTTTATTATTATATAATATTTTCTATTAATATTATGCCTTCCATTGTAATTAAGTTTTGAGCCACCCTGTGCGGTGGACAAATCAGTAACACTCATTCTTTTTTGAACATGTATTAAACATATATTGTAATATTGTAATAGCATGTTGTAAAGTTTTATTTTATGTACGACTCTGGCGACTTAGCCAAGTCCGTAAAAAGTTGGGAAAAAGAAGGCACTTTTCAATTATAAAGTTCAACGAAACAGAACGGGTACAATCTTTTTGAATTAAATTAAAATCTTTTTGAATTAAATTAAAATCGGTGAAATATCTTTTAAAATTGTTATGAAAACATTAAAGAGTATTACATATTAATTATTCCTCAATAATAAGAACACTTTAAGAAATACACAATCAAATAAACCATCAAATTTATTAATTAAATTCAAACAAATATTTCAACGAAACCACAAGTGGTCTTCTTTGGATTTGGATTAAAGGATTGTGATTGCTGCTGTTGACAACCGAGTGTTGTGCGTCATCTGGAAGACCATCTAAACTGCATCGTAAATCGCCTGTTATAATTCCCTTTTTTCACATGTAAGTCATAAATCTTTAATTACAACGCCTCAGCAGTTCTTTGTCATTAGTTGACCCATTCACAAAGATTTTTCTTAGCGGAAAGAAACGTAACACCACAGGGAAGAAGTGGCGGTAACAGGTTGTTTAATTTTTTGCATTATGCATTGCTCCAACGGGACGTTTTTGTTGTTGTTATGGTTTGAAACCACAGCAGCAGAGACAGCAAGCGCTTGCAAGAGACATGCTGTTGTTGTCGTAGCATTGTTTGAATGCGTTATTGTGGTTGTTGTTGCACTGGAAGAGCACACGTACGTAACAGTTTGTGTACTGGTTGCGGGTGGGAAAGTGGTTGGGGAAAAGTTATTAATTTTAAGAGTAGGTGTTGGGCATTGTTCGGACCAAGAGAGTGGTAGTGTTTGCTCTTGCATTAGCATTGTCAGCGAGAGTGGTCGCGGCTGAGGTAAATTAAACGAGTGGTTGTTTGTGTTTGTAATTACTGCGCTTTTACCTAGCATATCTTCAGTACCTTGCGTTTTGGGTGGGCAGTTGATCGCCGGGGAACAAGATCTTGCTCTTACCTTTTGATCAGCAGAGAGTGTATTGGATTCTTTGAGTAGGGGAGCGGTGTCGACAAATGTGAAGTAAGCATTTCGTCTACTCACATCTTGTACAGTTTGTTTAGACTGTGCGTCTTTTTCGCGCATTAGTTGTTTTTTTTATTTTTAATTTGTTTATTTTAATAAACAAAAGAATGTAATTTAAATACATTTAAAAGAGAAAAATGAAAACGCGAAAAGAAGTATTAAGCGTTTAAGTAATTTTCGTGTTTTGCACTGACAATGAGACACTTTTAAGAACAATTTTCATATACTTTTTTGTTGATAAAAAAAAAACAAAGAAAATAATATTTGAGCAGAGCTCAGTGAATGCGCAACCGGTCGCGTCGAGAGGCAATCGGCCACTTGATACTATCTATCTTATGATACTAATTACTTTTTGTTGCTTATTGGGAGACTTTTGAAAAAATTAACAATAACATTTTATATTTTATCTTAATTATAAACATTTAGAAACATTTAGTGTTTCTGGAGTAGAGTTTATTGCTTATTTAAAGCAAACATTACATTTTTTTAATTCAGTGAAAAACGAATTTACCTTTACTTTGGTTTGGTAGTATATGCACTAAAACGCACCGATTCTCATTTAATACAATGATATACTGATATAAAGTTAAGTTCATAAACATTGTATTGGATTTTTTAGTGGTAAATTAGCAGACTTTTATAATGTCAATGTTTTCACTCTTGTACTCCCATAAACTATACATATGTTTTAATGACACCTAGGACATTTTATAATAGTGTTTAAGGGATGAAACAATTTTTAAAAGGAAAATTGTAAATTGTGTAGCAGAAATATTAGTGCACAACAACAAAATCATAACTAGATAATTACTATGAATAGTTTGAAAGGTCTACTGGTCGGGTTTTTTTAACTCGGTGTTGGAATGAGTCATAAATCGGATGTTATGTATTGTTGCTTACTGGAACTATTTGCTGTTTTATTATGCGTATCTTAAGATCTCGATGAATATAACTTTTAGAAATAAACTATTTAGCTCCTTTAATTTGTTGAAGTATTTTCAATTGTTGCCACTGTAGCGTTTATCGCATTCGCAGCAGCCACATTAGCAATACAAAATATTCATTTCATTTTGCTAATATACTCTTACGTTATGTAATTAATAAATTCAAATCGTTTAATATTGCTCTTATCGATTATCTGAGCCGCGCTAAGTTATCTAACATATCTTCGTAACTAACTAAAACTTCCCTAATTTTCGGACGGTCTAAGTCTTTTCACTATTGCCTTTGCTTGCATCTGACTCAGTCGTAACTTGGACGCTGTCGTAATTTGTACGCAGTCGCAGTCAATGCATACATACATTTATACAAATACTTCGAAATAAGAACTTTGTACTTAAAATTTAAAATAAAATTTCTTTTTATAACAAAAAGTTAAACAAAAAATAAAACTAGCTAGTTTAACGTTTGGTGACCCCGGTGTGATTCTCTGATCAAACCTTTCGGAGCTATCGACAAAATAAAATACCCCTTAATAACCATAATATACAGTGCACTGCAATAAATTAAATTTAGTTAGTTCGCCACACATGTATTCCGCCTTTCGCAGTTGCATTAAATTTCAAGAATATAATTTTGAGATCAATACAAAAGTGACTTAACTTAGATTTTTTTTTCGTTTGTGTCATGACGTCGACTCCAGCTCAAGAGACCCGATAGACGACTCAACTGTATTTTATAGGAACAAATGTGCAGCAATCAAACGGCAATTAATTAACTTCAATGTCTCGCTAGAGTGCATGCAAGACTTCGGTCTCGATTTCCCGAACATCAGTGGTGGTTTTACTGAATGGGCTTAATTTACGTCGGTAATAACAACGATTTGTCCAAAGATCCAGCATCTTCGGTCTTGTTTATAAGAAGCTGCGTTCGACACTATCAGATCGTTGGAGATTTATGAAAGCAACTATAATATCGCTTGTGATAAAATATTCAAAAACAAGGATGTATCATCCAGCTAATACTACAAAAACAGGAGAGCAGTACTTAAGTAAAATTGAAGAAATATTCGCCAACATCAGATATACCATCGTTGGAGTCATTTGCAGCATTTTTGGATAGACATTGTCATACCTTAGAGGCAGCAGAGCTACATTTTCATCACGTAAGCAATGATCTCAGAAAGTCAAGAATATCAAAATTACTTACATTCATCAAAAATCGTTACTTGTTCCTAATAACTCCTTCGTATTTTGTGATCAAGGTTTGGCAAGATGTCGCCGTTTCTACGGCAGAAGGTATCTAAAAAACTTCATCTTTGTTTTAATTGTCTGAAGAAGGGGCACTATTTGCGAATGTGCCAATCTGGCGCTCGTAGGACATGCAATATAAAACATCACACTTTGTTGCAGTTCAACAACGATCATTTCCAATCCATTTTGGGCCCCTCAACAATCAGTATCGCTCACACAGGAAATCAGATTCTTCCAATGGTTCACACTTCCTGGTCACAACCCTTATGTGGTGATTTTGGCCTCCTCAGTATTATTTGTGAAATTGCCATGGTGATTGAGTTTCATGCCGCGCTCATTAAGACTCGCGTTCATAGCTTAATTCCATGACATCAGCTTCAACTAAAACAGACCAAACCAAAGTTTTGGAGCCGACGACATTGTAACTCAATTTCCAGTCACAATTTTCGGATTATTCATCTTAAATGGCCTCTAACAGCTTTTCTAGTTACAGTAGTTGCAAACAACACGGCACAGATTAACCCCCCGCGCTGTTTTACCGCCACCACTGGGAATCTAACAGAGTTTACTGCGGAAATCGGACCACTTTGAAAATCTGCAGAACAGCAACAAACATTCCGCGAGAGCTGCAGCAGCGGCTTTCTAAATCAACAAACAAGCGTTGACGGTACAATTTTAAACTAGCGTAAGCTTATTACGACACTTGAGTCGCTTAAGTAAATAGGTAAGAATTATACATAAGCGGCTAGAATATTTAAGAACAGTCTCTTTCGGGATTTAGTATTGTAAACTTGTTCTGGAAGTTATAAGTTGAAATAATTGTAAAGATAAAGTAAAAGTAATAATAAAGTGAATAAAACAATTATCAAAAGAACCAGCTACATTTATATTGTGGGCAAAGCCTCTTCGAACGACACCTCGAGGCCTAGTACTCGTCCCGTTCATTGATTCAATTACTGCCGTTACTGAACCCATATCTCTTTACGAATCTTTACGAATCCCTGACCCAATTAAATACCTACCAACTTTCGAGGGCACACCTAGTTATTTGCATGAATTCATCACTAATGCTGAAAAAATTCTAGTGCTTATAAGAGGTACCGATCGCACCCCACACGGTCGTATGCAATTTCGTCACATACGCAATAAAATTGTGGTCAGAGCCATTGAAGTGCTCTATAAATCTAAAGTCCGGTTAGAATGGAGCGACATTAAGGAACACTTTCTGTTGCATTTTCTAAGCGATAAAACTAGTTCGTTCATAAACCCCACCTTTGTGCCCCTGTAGCACCAAATAATTTTAACTAAACCAATAACGATAACGACAGCCCTCAACAAACATCAGATTCAAAAGAAAGCCATTTAAAACATGTTTAAGAAATTCTAATCAGAGGGCGACCTTATATTTCTTTTGTTCAGTTTTCATCCTTTTTTTGATGGTCCACTTGGAATGAATATCTTAAAAAAAGTGGGGGCGAACATCGATCTTCACGATTTAACACTGGAGACATCAGATACAACTCTGAAGATATGGGTTGAACGTTATACGACCACGGATGTATACACCATTTCCGAACTCTCAAAAGGTATTTTCCCGATTTCAATATAACTGAGGGTCAGTTTTATTGTGGCAACGGAGAAATCCTTCAGGGATTGGTTATATCGGCAGTGTTATATTTGGCAAAGAACTCTGTAAGTTACGTGGAATTTTCTAATAATTTACAAGATAGTCAAACATTTGGCTTTGGAGAACCTCTTTACGTGGTTCTACTCAATACTGATGACTATATCGAGTTGAATCTGACCAATACCGCGCACAACATTGCGCAAAGCAAAACCCTATTATAGTTACAGATCATTTAAATAGCGAGGAAAAAAAGAATATCATAGAGCTTTTCAAATCGTTTTCTTTTGTCTTTTACTAAATCAGAACATTATAAGATCCAGTCATTCACCCTGGTTTGCACCTGTTTGAATTGTTCCAAAAAAGTCCCCCCGATGGCGGGAACCCTAAATGGCGATTGGTTATTGATTTCATGAAACTGATCGAAAAACCCATATCCTCGATAATGTTGGGAAGACAGTATATTTCTCAAAAGTTGATCTAGCAAGTGTGATTCAGCAAATAGAGATGAATCCAGCAGACATTCCGAAGACTGCATTTACCGTAGAAGGCGGCCATTTTGAGTTTATCAGAATACACTTCGGCCTAAAGAAAGCCCCGGAGACTTTCCATCGTGTAATGGATAATGTGTTGGGAGAATTGGTAGGCACAATTTGCATAGTCTACTTAGACGATAAAATCATCTTTTCTCCATCCCTTCAAAAACATTTTAAAGACTTACGATCAGTGTTCTTCCGCCTACAAGGTGCTAATTTCAAAATACGCGTGGAAAACTCAGATTTTCTCCGTAATAAAATAGATTTCTTGGGACATATCGTGACAGAAGATGTTGTTAAACTTAGCCCTAATAAAATTATAACTGTGAAAAAATTTGCCTTGCCAAAAACCCGCACACAAATCAAATCGTTTTTAGACCAGCGATAGACCAATTAGATACGCTAGCAAGACTCTTTCCGATACCGATATTAATTTTTTCCACCGAGAGAGAAATGTTGGCAATAATCTAGGCTACTAAGCATTACAGGCCTTACCGTTTCGGTAATAAATTTACAAAAGTGACAGACCATCAGCCCTTGATATGGTTGATGAGTATTAAAGAACCTAGCTATAAGCTTTTACTAGCTAAATTCGCCTATGTGATCCATTACAAGAAGGGCGCCCAGAATACAAACGCCGACGCATTAAGTAGAATCGTTCCAGAAATAAACCTTAATGATAATATGTCGGACAAGGTATTTATGGCGACACGTTTCATTTCGCTCAAGAGAATGAAAGCGGACAAAAAGCCATTTCTGAAAAACCACTGAACGAAGTTAATAATCAAGTAATTTTGAGAATTGACCCAGTTCCTAGGAAACTAACGGAAATGACTTTCAGAAACAAATTGAGACGCCCATTTTCGGAAATAAATTTCGATTTGTATACCGTCACAGGTATCCTCAGAAAAGTATTTAAGTCAAGCAGAGTTTGCTTGTTATTCACGACATGTGAAAAATCATATATATATAGAATAATTTTTTTTTAAGATGAATCGTTGCAAGACCTTATTTAAAAACTTTAGATGAACAGAAAGCCAAGATTCGACAGTATCATGCAGATAACAACTATAGAGGCATAGACGAGACATACTTGCACTTGAAAAGGCAAGTTTATTTCCCTAACATGCGTCACAAAATCACCCAAACACTAAATAACTGTGACACTTCCTTGCTTTATAAATATGATCGTCAATCTCAAAATATTGTCTTCCAGACCCATTAACTTCCGATAAACCGCTGTACATATTACACATTAATCTATATTGCACCAATGGTAAATATAAATATATCCTTACTATAATCGACAAGTTTTTTTAAATCCACAACCACAGATAGAATTGAGAAACAAAATATCTCCAAGGAAGTACCGTTATCTCGCTAACCTAAAGACATAGTTTTTAGGAAGGAAAAGAGGAGAAATATGACCACTCCACGTTTTTTTAAACATAAAGTACTTTCACTCGCGAACAGAAAATGCACAAGTGAAAAATCCGTTCAAAAACTCGCAAAGATACTGACCCAGTTTGACGTTTTAGTTGTTTTTTAGTTTTAGTTGCAGTTTTAGTAGTTGTAGTTGCAATTCGCAATTTTACAGCCACCACAGGCATTTCAACAGAGTTTACTGCGGAAATCCGACCGCATTGAATATCTGCTGACCAGCAACATACATTCCGCGAGAGCATCGGATTTTCTGGATTGCAAAGATGTCAGCCTTGCATTTTTTCATAATTGAGGGTGCGGACATTCCAGGTGCATATCCGTAAATCGTGAACCTTATATCGTTTGCGGGTGTCGTCAATCATAGTGTTCCATCCGAGTCTTCTTTTTTGTTTTCATTGGAGTTTAATTTTTTTACGGTTGCGAGTCCGAAGCCCAATACACCCACCCTTAATGAAGGAGGGTAACTGTCGACTTCTCACAGTAAGCTCACCTCCGAATAATGCTCGGAGACTACCGGACACTGTAAGCAGCTTGAGCCATTTGCAACAACAATTATCGTTAGCCATTCCCAAGAAAATAACAGCCAACAACTTTTCTCACAATGTGAACTTGTGCAAATGACCCTATATCTTAATAGTTCATAGAATTACCGACAACCAACCTAGTTTCACTTACATTCAAATAGCTGATGAGCAGTTCGTCAAGTTCCAACGCATCGATTTGGTCTAAAGTGCAGGTAAATTTTTCGATCTTATGTGCGTAGGTCAGATTCGACTACGATCTGGCTTACCGGTATTATAAAAGACTCGTCTTTCAATTAATTCTGGTGGAGTATAGCATAATTCAAAATCATCATCTCTCATTGTTCAAGACTAGTCTTGTGATTCTGATATCAAATTGGGAAGAAGGGATAAAATAGCTGAAATTATTAAACATATTTCAGAACTTCTTACATAGGTGAATGACATACTTTATTGTGATAAAAGCTTGCCCTAGGCACTCGAGACTGCTTGGTGTGATCTTCGTAAGGATTTTAGCTTAATTCAACACTAAGTTTTCCCTCGTTACGATCTAAAACTTAATGCATATGTGGAAGTTCATAGAATTATATTCGATCGGTGTAATAAGACATATGTTTAAATAACGCATACACGACATACACCTTATGAGTAGTTTTAAGATACGGTTTTATTATTTCTTCACTTCATGCTTATATAACTTTTTCTTATTCTATCTTAAATATAGTGTTGGTCTTAATCTATAGCTACGCCGCGTTGTCCTTATCAGCATATGGCAACGTGTGTCCGCTGGGGTATTTTGTTTTATCAACAGATAGCAGTTTATGTTTGTTTTGTACATATATCTATAAACAGCTCAGAGATTTTTGGCTGCTCAGATTATGCTTCGCTTAAGTGGACTGTATTTGATATTTTATGTATAGAAATATAATACCTAGATGTTATTTCTAATTTTAGCTATGTATTTCTTTTTCTCATTATTGCTATTTGATCTGCTATCGCTGTGAACTGTAGTTTTACGACCCAAACATTCAAACGACACAGGCAAGCATATTACTGTAGATATTCTTCGTTTTATCTGTCTCAGATACTGTAACGACCACACAGATCTATGTTCAAGTGTGAACAATCGGTTTATCAACCGGAGGATAAAATTATTTTGCTTTGTTCGAAATTTACAGTTGCACCACTCAAAACCGTGACGTTTTCAAAGCTTGAGCTTTTGTGCAGCTACGCTTTTGTCAAATCTCACGTACGAAAAAGTGCAAATTGATCAAGGTGCCAGTGAATACTATTACTGGTCTGACAACACTGTTGCTTTGTCATGTATAGCAGAAAAGCCATTGTTGCTCAACGTATTCGCGACAAATCGGGTAGCTACCATTCAACAGGTATGCAACGTATGCATGTCCCAACTGCATTCAACCCTGCGAACATTTAGAGGAGCTCTGCCTAGTGCATTTCTTCGTTACACACTTTGGATGCATGGTCCATTGTTTCTCACAAAAACTCAAGAAGATTACCCAGCATCTGCATTACATACACTCAAGGGCGTATCCAGCTTTCGTCCAAGGGGGGAGCCACCGTCTCCGAAGGGGGGAGCCAACTTTGTTTTTTTTTTTTTTTAGTAGGCAAAAGTGCGAAATATGTAGTAAAATACATATTCTTCCGAACTTTTCGAAAATTAGGGGGGAGAGGCATGCATGGGTGATCGTACTTGCATTACTTTATGTAGCCCATTTTTAAATCAAGTAAGTGTAGTATCTAGTATACCTAGAAGATTTTTAGAAGCTGTATATATATCATTATGAGCATAAATAAAATATTTTGTCGATTTTTTAATGGGTATGTCCACATTGTTTATATTTAGGAAATTGGGTAAGAAAGCATATTTAGTAGTGAATATTGGAATGGATGATCTTACTTGCATTACTTTATATAGCCGATTTTTAAACCAAGTAAATGTAATATCAACATTATGAGCAGAAAGCAGGATTGTCCCCTGCAAAAGTTGCAATCACGGTTGTGGTCTATCAAATAGAATAGGTCCTAATACCCTCCATTGGGGTATTTCTGCATTTATTACACTAATTGAAAATAAAGCATATTTGACTTATACATAAAAGTACCCATCTAATGTATACATTTTTCTACAGGAAGCTGCACTACAGGCCTAGCTAAGACTTTTGCTACTTTCCATGTCTTTGGAAAATATTTGAGTCTTATTTTAAAATTAAAAAAAAATCACAGATAATATATATTATTTTTTGGAAGTTCTTTCAGAAATTTTATAACCGGGACCATTCTTTGATTTAATGTTGTCAATAATTTTCTAATCTCGTTAGAATATTCATACAGGATTGGAAAATTACAGATTAAACTGCTTGACGGTTCTGTGATATGTTCACAGTATTGTTTTTTTGATTTTTCAAACTCTGTCTTAGCCAAATTCCCATCTGCTTTTTTTAATGGAGGATTGTGTGATATGGTTGTTCTTAAATTTTTGAGTAGCCTTCCAAAGGGAAAAAATATTATCTATGTTTAAGGTCAGATGGGTTAGATAACTTTATTTTAAAGATTTCAGATTCGTGTTAGAATTTTGACTACTATGGTACTTAGCTACTTTTTTCGAAGTTTCTCAATTTTTTTTTTCTCATTTGATGGCGAATTGAGGTGTGTGTGAATTGCACAGTTTCTTTTCCAATCGAAGTTAAAATATACTGTTAGCGCCAAATTTGAATTTGTGGTGTATTGGTTTTATTTACCACACCGCGCTAACTTTGCTAATCGCCTTGCTCATCGGCTCGCTAATCACTTTCGTTTTTTAGTTGAGCCAGTTGTAAAAGTAACCCCGGGTACGCTACTACAAATTGAAATTTCGGTTTCTTTCGTGCGAGTGCTTGTAGGTATCGACGACAAACCCAACCTGTCTGCGCCAGCAAACTTTTTAAATAATTTTTTTTTGGTGTGCGATAGATAGAAGCAGCAAAGAGACGAACATATACTATGGCAAATGATGTAGCATATGCAGAAATTAATGATATGTCCGATCGTAAATGTAAATTTAGAAATTTTTCATAATGTTGACAAACTTGTTAGGTGTTCGGAGCAGCATTAACAATAATGTTGATGCTTCTGTTGGCCAGCTACGCGCGTATTGCAATCATTGGGTTTATTAGAATAAATAGCGGATTTTATTATTGTATAACTGCTGTTAGAAAAACTAGAACTACTGTTACAATAATTGGAAAAAGGCACACAAGTGAAATGATATGAAACCCTACCGCACGCTGGAATACCTCATGGAGCAAACTATCTGCTTTTTTGGAAAGACGCTTATGTTGTGCTTCTGGCAACAGCAATTTTATTTGAGACACCTTTATTCCGTGACGAGCTCCTCTAGACTCCAACTCGCAACTTTACTAAATACTTGTCACTTCGCTATCCAAATCCAACTATGGCATCGGATATACTAACTCAACTGAAGGATATGCATTCAACATTTTGCTGAAATCGCGGATTTTAGATTGCTCGTACAGCATTAGTGCTATTATCGCTGAAAGTATAACCGACGATCAGCTTGGCTTCACATTGAACACGGTTGATTGGAACATTTCATCAAATTAGAAGTTAGCAGATTCACAATTTCACACGCCGCAGCAAATTGACTTGTTCATCGGAGCAAGGCTCTCCTTTGATTATCTTACCTTACTTACTTACTTAAATGACCATCAACCGTCTTTCGGTCATGGCCGCATCTAGGAAGGCGCGCCCGCCTCCATAGTCGTGTGTGCGGTGGCCCCAGTCGTTTTGAGTTCCAAGTATGGAGAGATCTCTCCATACCTGATCATACCAATCAAGTTTGGACCTCCATGGAAACCATGCGCGATGGAGCTCTTTCATCCATTCCAATGAGGTGACCTGCACAGTGCAGCCGGTGGAATTTTATGCGTTCGACTATCTCAACCTCATCGAATAGCTTATACAGCTCGCGGTTCATACAGGACCTAAACTCGTTCCCGACTCTAATAGGACTAAAAATCCTGCGGAGAATCATCCTCTCAAAGACTTCCAACGTTGTTTCATCTGACTCAATCACGCCTCTGAGCCTACAGTAGGACCGGGAGTATCAGCTTCTTATAGATTTTGATTTTCAACTTTTGAGAGAGGGCTTCACTTCTCATTTGCTTGCTCAGCCCAAAAAATCCTGATCTCAAAGCTGACGTTGTTTTTGCTGGTTATCTCGGATCCAAGATAGACGAAGTTTGATTTTCTTTGTTTGGGTCGATTATAACAATAACCTTGACTACTTACGCTCCAGAAAACTCAACTCTGCTGGATCTTACCTGGCTGTGGGCAGAAATCGAACAAACTATCATTGGTCGTCGCTTAACAAAACGCATCTGTGACACAGATCCTAGCATTCGGCTAGACGATATGGTGTGTCGTTTTCGGGAGATCGAGCACTGTTCCGAATCAAACTTTGAACGCAAATTAAATCGAAGTCCTCAACTCAAAGCAAAATATTCTAACGGTTGTTAATGTCTGTCAAAATAATGATTAAATTTGAATGCGAGAAATTCGCAGTTTCCGACCTCATTAAACTCTTTAAATAATGACGTATCTTCTTAAAATGGGTTGTATTTAAATTGCCGGGCTTTCTTTTATATATTTTGGAGATATGAACTCTGGGCTTCAAAATGAGGCCGTAGCACCTGTGTGTAAGAGAAAACGCAACGGTCTGCCAAAGTGAGAGGCGATTTGTATGTACGGTAACGCACAACAATGTCTATTAGTGTTTATATATCCGGTGGGCTTGGGAAGGCAGGTTGTTGAAAATTTGAACAATAGTTTTCAGACTCATCATCCTCGATCTTAGTGAGTTCAACAGTTTCCTCCTGACTTAGAGGATATTGCTGTAAATAATTTACCTCAGCTATGACCATCTTAGTCCTAGCATATGCACTTGCTTTTATAGCTAAAGAACGGGATTGATTTGAGCCAACATTTTGAGGTGTAAAATATCCTCGATTAACATTTTGTACTTGGTTGAACTAGCCTCTTGGTCTTTGCCAAGTACATCCATGTCCAAAGTTATGTTGGTATGGTCTTTGTGTTTCCCAGGAACCACCTTGACCTGCATTATTTCTGTCCTGGAAGTTAAGTCTTCCTATATTAAATGGATTATTTGGTCTGATGGTTGCTGGGTTTGAACTTCTTAATAACCTTGATTACTAGGTCTATTATATGAAGAGAATAGAGTTAATAGCTCTTCTATGACAATATGTATTTTGTTCTTTTATACAATAATTCATGGCTTCGGCCATTGAAGTAGGTCTCGCTGTCTATCCAATGGGCCTAGAGGATCATTTAATCCGGTAAGAAAATAATCAAAGCACATTGTTGCATAGAGTAATTTCTTTAATAATACCGCGTTTGAATCTGATCCTTGTAAAAGAACATTATTGTGGAGAGCCGATTGTATTTCTAT